>VMBQ01013560.1:0-16115 GCA_007657795.1 Dreissena rostriformis | reverse complement strand
AAAGGGTCTCTCTGGAACGGTCGAATATCACTGTTATATTATTTGAATAATATTGCCAAAGCTACAGGCTTTTTGATAAGTTTGAAAATTGCGGTATAAATGTATAAAGAAAAACGTAAAACAACACACCAATGAGAGTCGAAATGTCACGTTAACTTAAAAATACGTTGTTAATAGGGAAATTGATGAGTCCATAAAATTTATATTACTAATAGATCATATCACATTGATAATGTTTCCATAAGCAAACTATTTCATCTCGTTATGCAGAAACCATGATTCGATAATATTAGAATCACTTAATACTTTGATATTGTTGCTCAGTGGAATATTAGTATTTGCGTGTTTCCGTTGACTTATTTAAAGATTATTTATTGTTGTCATTGTTTATTGTCATCGTTATGGATTATCTAAAGTAAAATGTTCAACATATAATATATGGGTTTGATGTGTCCAATATAAACATCTGAAATGTCGCGCCCACAAAACTCATATCTCCACCTTAAATTTTGTCATTATTTGTTTTATTTTAAATCACAGCTGCCCACAAATACATTATTCCCGCTGTCTTATCACTTAATATCACATAAAAACGTAAATTATATTTTCATAGATGCACTATTTGTTTCCGTTAACAATATACAACATGTATGATGCTCATATTGATATTAGGATCAGAGTATTGGTGTTGTTTTGATTATACAAAAACGTGATCTTTACCGCGTTGTCACAGTTGCTGAGCTTGATAATCAGTGCTGTTGTTTGACTACTGAACTGCAAGTTTGACATTCAGGGTAGCGACGTACTTCTTGTCCGCTAGGAATCGTCTAATATAGGTTTAATGTTGCGGCATGTATAATGCTAAATAATTCATATTATGGTGAAGATACAAAGGGCACAAGCCACATTTGTACCCAATAGGAAGTAGTTTAAGACTTAATAAATCTCTGAGGATGGTTACGACCTTGCTTTAAGTTTCGTGCGACGCGATATGTATGTGTTTTAAACGTTAACAATCCATTGCTTTAAGTAACTTTTTATATATGTTCACTGCAAATTCTTAAACCTATTTTTGTAACGAAATAAAGATAACATTCTCATAAAGAAATACACGACTATGCGAAGAGTATGATTGATGAATTAAATACACTTGATTACTGTTTGGAGCAATGCAAATGTTCAGAAGCATAGTCAAAGATTCGGAAAAGAATATATGCATTATATTCAAACAAGTGAATAACAGCCTTGACTAGGAAACACGTTAAAAATATCTTGTCTATGGATAATCTTCAATTGAAATAAGTATTAATTAAAGTTTTTATTTTGTAAAAAGACTATTTAGTAGTAAGGACCTGCGCGCATCATGCTAATATTCGTCTAATAAAGGAAAACCTCATTCACAAACTTAGTTGTAGTCCCATCATGTATATCGACTAGTATAATTTGGATCGTTAAAAAATAAGCATGTACAAAAAGCTGTCGGAAGATATCAAGAGGAAATTACACTTTAAGTTATTTATTATATAGTAACACAGTTTGCAACATTATCGCAACAACCGATTAATAACTGGTTACGCACATGAACCGTGACGCGAACACATAGTTAACACGAACGTTTCTGCAGGTCTTACGTAATAATTGCATAACAGTTCATTATCAACATTTTATCATTCGCCAAAGGATGATATACATGTTGTGTTCATTCTATGTCCGTCGTCGTGCATTGTGCGTCGTCAAATTTCAGCTTCGAATCTGGGCCTCTTGTCGCCAAAGCCTTGGTAACCAGATAAAAGTTTAGAAAAAACAGTTTCCTTTCTATAGGCCACATTTATGCTTCCATCTGATGAAACTTGGCCCCATGTTCACAAAACATTTTTTGCAATCAAAAATCGATTTTGCTTGTCATTGAAAATGGATTTCCATTGTAGTTGATAGGCAAAAATGAAAATCGATGTCAGTTAAAATCGATTTTCGATTGCAAAATTGTTTTGTGAACACGGGGCCTAGTCAACATGTTTAATTAGATATATCTAAGCCGAGTTTGAGTCTATGTTCTGTGCTTAAAAAACATTTTTACCACTCAAAAGATCACATTTATGACTCAATCTTAATGAAACTTCTTTCGCAAGCTCATCTTGACGAAATCTAGAACACGTTCAAAGCTGGGTACGTGCGTCTAAAAACTATTTCAATATGTCAAATATTAAAAAAAAACGTATTGCCAGTATAGGGGCCATAAATGTGACATCTAGAATGATAATAAGCTTGTTCTTTAATTTCACCATAACCTACTTAATGACCTCACGTGACCTTGTTTCGAGCTCAGCCAAGATATCATTGGGGCAAATGTTTTAACCACGTTTCATGAATAATGGACAATAAATGTGGCCTCTAGAGTGTTAACAAGGTAAATGTTGACGACACACGGCGCACGACGGACAAAAGACGATCAAACAAGCTCACCATGAGTTAACCATACCCACGTTCTGCTCAGGTGGGTTTAAAACCCTTTTGCTACTGTTGAGGCACCATTTTTGAGACAATCTTTTTGAAACTTGGTTAGAATGTTTATCTTGACAAAACCTATACCCATATCAAATTTGGGTCACTTGCGTCTAAAAACGAAGTTCCCAGGTAAGATCTTATCAAGGCCAAGTTTGAAGCTGGGTCTGATCCGTCTAAACACTCGGTCACCAGGCCAGCACAACATACACGTTTATTGTTTCAAAATGACGTGGAATTGCGCTTGAGTTGTGGTAAATATATTTTGAAATGAGAAGAGACACATCTGTTTACTTTCGAAAATGTATACCGCCTTACCATTTCACAAAATACTAGTATATTTTAATGCTGTATATTAATGAGACTTCTACGTAAATGATTGCGCAAACTTATATTAGAATTCGTTTCTTGTTGTTTCAGATTTCGTGCGACGACCTGCTAATGAACATGCTTACAAACACATTCATAAATTTCTTTTTCTATAAAACAAAATCAGATCATACCATGTTCGGAATGATTTTGCACCAAACGATAATGGTCTTTTGTAATACCGTGTCAAATTATTTCCAAATGTTAGGTGGGATTTTATGCTGTGCGAGCACTTTACGGACCAAACCAAAATTATCAGAAAGAACATCACATACGTCCGTATTAAGCAATCACAAACCCAGTTTAGACTCTAAACTATTGGTAAGGGTATGTTCGTAGTCTGTATTGTTCGTTATAAATGCATGGCCTTGCTCCACTCCTTTATTTCTTCTCAAGATGAATTTATTTTAAGTCATTAGAACTTTTGGAGGTGGAGCTGGGTACAGGAAGTGAGTCAATACACAAACAACAAAGTTGACAAGTAGGTGTGAATTTCCCGATTGTATTATAATTTTAAGCCTAATTTTAAATTCAGACAACGAATTTCCGTTTAGAAATGATTGTCTCATGTATGGACACTAATGTGACGTAAAGTCTGGACTTTTATGATTGAAATATCGATTCGAATCGAACAGAATATGGTATAGGTATTGGGACTACGTTTAGTTAAGTTTTGCTTTATTGCTTTCAACGTTTCGACGATAATTTGGTGAAAGCATTATACAGCCTGTTTTTACGCACGACATTGTTAGTCGCAGTCACTGAGGTGGAGCTCTCGACAGGAGGTGGAACCAATCCACTATTGAGTACACATATAATATACATATAATATATCCAATAAGTATGTAATAAAGTTAGTGACCTTGGTTTAGTTTTAACCTATTTATTTCAGCTCGATTCTTTCTAAAGCCTAAGGTTTATTGAAACTCTCTCGAGTCCGTTTCCTGGGACTAAGAACCAGTACTTGGTGTCTTAGGGGAAGATCGAAAGAACGCTCCAACAGTGGGGATCGAACCCGTGACCCCCGATCGCTAGGCGGACACCATATCCACAACACCAAGGCCATCTTAGTGACCTTAGATCAACATTAAAAAACTCGTCATGACACATGCATATTCTGAGACGGATATTCAATGGGTGCATTGATATATAAGAATCAAGCATATAATTAATTAAATGTGTAATAAAACTATAAACAATCGTTTCATATAATAACGATTTTATTTTCTGTTCATGTAATAATTGAGGACTTTTTGATTCTATATAATACAACCCGTCGCAAATTGGCTTGATTCGTTTATTGATTTGTCAAACGACCAAGCGGTCTTGGTAAAATTTCCACTGACAAAACAACAATACACTTTTCTTCTTGACTAATGGCGTTTGTTTTAAACAAACCTGTTTGCATTTGAAGAGACCTGGTATGTGTTATTGCTCCCAGATACATACAGCACACGTGAGAATCTTATTTCCGTTGTATGGCGGACATTTCAGAGCACCACACTGTGGTATTACAAAATAAAACAAAGCTCCGTTCTGGTCTGCAGCATTGCTACCTTGAGCTGCAGTAGCCTCCGCGTCCACACACACGAATTCCTTACTGCCCGCGTGTGTATAGTGCGTTGTCATCAAGTACCCATGGTATTCCAGCCTCCATCCGTCGTAGCACAACTTCCTGGCAGGGATCATCATGGTCGGTCCACTGGCTTGGCACACGGCACACGGGGCCTCTTGTTCGAACAGTTGTGTCCAAATACTTGCACCGGATGTCTCGTACTCGGTACCATAAATCAAGCCAGAAGAAGATGCTGTTTGATTTCCGTCAGCCCAGATAGGGTCCTTAGGTAGACAAAGGTAATTCACACCACCTCCAGTATGTGTATAGTGGCCCCCCGCTACAAATCCATCGTAGAGATAAACTGATCCTGTGGGGCAAGTAGAGCGACCCCAGCGGGTATATACAGCACCAAACACACGTTTATCTCCATTGTCTTTCACTTCTGTTTTGCTGATGGCCTCTGAAATCCTCTGATCGATAATTGCTGGAACAAAAGCAAAAAACAAAAACAGTAGAATACTAATTATTAATAATGAAGTCAAAATGGAATTAACAATAGCATATGCATAAAACAATGTTTTAATATAAAATACATTTTTCATGATTTTGCTATTTGTATGAACTCAGCTTAACAAGAAACGCAACTATTCCTGTTGCCTAGCAATCAGCAACAATAGTTTACTTTTGTTATAACTTTGCACTACAACAAATAATTCGGTTTATTTTCCATCTACCTGGCGTGTTCCGTGTCTTCTCTTGCACTACATCCACACGTTCCTGTAGACGCTCCATGTTGAACTCCATCCGGACCATCTTCTCCAGGAGCTGCTCCTCGTAGTGGAACCGAGAGCACTCTGGTTCCCGGCCGACACTAGTGGCCGCCACGGGTATCCACATTGTGACCAAACAGATAATGTTAGCTCTGAACATCTTTGAAACAGCATGAGCGCAAGTAGTCGGCGTCTAGGTTTGCTTTCATATAGCACCGTACGCCCCTCGTGGTACACGGGTGTAGCTAACGGATCTTTTGTTAACAAAACCAGCAAGTCCAAATTTACTCAAGGTATCTTTGATAATATCTCTAACATTTATTCATGCACAGATCAATGGGTCGAAAGCAGTGTTAAGCAAACAAAGGTCGCCAAGGTCGCCGTACCTCCAAGTTATAAGTGCACTGGGTTTGTAAATTATGTAAGAATTTCTAGAATATGAGTTCGATATCGAAAGGACAATTCCAGCAAAATATGCACAAGGTTTTCGCTCAAATAGTTCATGACGCTACATATTTGTCTCTTTGCATTGTAAGAATAATGATTGTTAACATGTTATGCTTATTGTTCTATAAAACAGTTGCTACGTCCACGATTTTATCTTTTCGTAATTTGTGCAATTAAACAAAATAATATTGCTGCAATCAACATCAAACGTTGCTGGTTGATGATAAAGAATGTTAATGAGCAATTAATTAAGTTCATGTTTTGGCATAAATATCTCTTGCCTTTGTGAGTCATGTCTTGTGCAATTTAACATTGTTTACACAAGGGCTGTAGTCTAGTGGGCTACTTTTTGGACCTTTGATCAAGGTGTTTAGATGCATTTCTTTTATATTCGTATCTTTGACGTATGATACTTAATGTCGGCATTTTTTTTTGTAACACGGGTAAATATTTATGTACTCGTCTGCTCGTACGAAAAAAGCGCACAAGTTACGTCTTAATATTAAAAATGGAACTTTCCGAACTAGGACGCATTCGTTGCAATTTGAGTAGACAAAAAAAGTGAATTTCAGCATTCTTTCTACTACTACTACTTCTACTACTATTACTACAACCACCACCACCACCACCACCACCACAGCTACTATTACTACTACTTCTACTACTACTACTACTACTACTACTACTACTACTACTACTACTACTACTACTATTGCTACTACTATTACTACTACTACAACTACTCGAGGCGACTTGCCCTTTGTGTACCGGTTATTATAGTTGTTGTAAAGAGTACGCTGGTTATATTTTTGCACCATCTGGTTTTATGCAGTAAGGCTTGGAACATCAGTACATAATTATGAAGCTGAAGATGTGCCATGTAAAAATATGTTTGTGTTGAAAGAGAATTGGCAGCTTAGTAAGGGGTGGAATATCGAATCTGGAGAGTTTAGTAAGCCAGCATTAACTTGACGTTGAATTATTAACTTGCTGCGAAAAAAACATTTTTTCCGTAACACTTGAAGACCAGACGTTTTGTGTACACATCATCGCGTTAAAAGATCATTGAACCTTTGGAGGGACGGCATGCCTAGAGCTGCCTATAATCCAGCACCAAAATACCACGCGTTCTATTCGAGTGTTTGGGCAATATATGTTTTGCACACATAACTGAAATATATTCAGTTGTAATTATTTTAATTCTGGACGTAACCAATCGCGTATGATTAATTTCAGACAAATCATGTGCTCAGGAAAAAATAATCATCATTTTCTATAGTGGATAGTTATTAGAATATATATTATATTAAATTTTGACAAATCTTCCTTATAGTCACACATATATTGTCATATTCACTGATAAATACTTATATTAATATAATCAATATTAATGTCACGCGAAAAGACAAGATTACTGAAAAGTGTTGAAGTATACTTCTACAAGTAAAACTAAATTTTCTTTTTCAAACAGACATGCATTTTCAAGCCAATATTGCACTGTTTCTCATTTGTTACAGTTGTTAATACTTTCCCGACTTTCACATCAATCAGACTGATTTTAATAAATCAGACTGCAAACTAAATCTAAAGATTTGAATTCCATTTGTAACATCATGCATTATTGTGAAAAGCCCGTCATTCTTTTAGTTTGTAATCATTGTTTTTCCTATTGTTGTCCAATTTCAAAACATTTTGCAAAACGCTCAATTGAAACTTTAGTACGAAAACTGACATAACTTTAGCGAAGCTCAATTGAACCTTTCCAAAGGAAAGTGACAGAACATAAGCGTAGCTCAATCGAACCTTCCTATGAAAACTGACATAGCCTTAGCGAAGCTCAATTGGACCTTTCCTACGAAAACTAACATAACATTAGCGAAGCTCAATTGAACCTTCCTACGAAAACTGACATAACTTTAGCGAAGCTCAATTGAACCTTCCTACGAAAACTGTCATAACATTAGCGAAGCTCAATTGAAACTTTCCGAAGAAAACTGACATAACATTAGCGAAGCTCAATTGAACCTTTCCAAAGAAAACTGACATGACATTAGCGAAGCTCAATTGAACCTTTCCTACGAAAACTGACATAACATAAGCGAAGATCAATTGAACCTTTCCTAATAAAACTGACATAACATAAGCGAAGCTCAATTTGACCTTTCCTACGAAAACTGACAAAACATTAGCGAAGCTCAATTGAACCTTTCCTAAGAAAACTGACACAACATAAGCGAAGCTCAATTGGACCTTTCATAAGAAAACTGACATAACAATAGCGAAGCTCAATTGAACCTTTCTTACGAACAATGACACAACGCTAGCGAAGCTAAAAATTGGACCTTTCCTAAGAAAACTGACATAACATAAGCAAAGCTCAATTGAACCTTTCCTATGAAAACTGACATAACATTAGCGAAGCTCAATTGAACCTTTCCTAAGAAAACTGACACAACACTAGCGGAGTATTAGCGAAGCTCAACTGAACCTTTCCTACAAAAATGACTAAACATTAGCGAAGCTCAATTGAACCTTTCCTACGAAAACTGACATAACATTAGCGAAGCTCAATTGAACCTTTCCAACGAAAACTGACACAACACTAGCGGAGCTCAATTGGACCTTTCCTACGAAAATTACATCACATTAGCGAAGCTCAATTGGGCCTTACCTACGAAAACTGACATAACATTAGCGAAGCTCAATTGAACCTTTCCGAAGAAAACTGACATTACATTAGCGAAGCTCAATTGAACCTTTCCTACGAAAACTGACACAACACTAGCGAAGCTCAATTGAACCTTTTTACGAAAATGACATAACATTAGCGAAGCTCAATTGAACCTTTCCTAAGAAAACTGACATAACATTAGCGAAGCTCAATTTAACCTTTCCTACGAAAATGACATAACATTAGCGAAGCTCAATTGAATCTTTCCTAAGAAAACTGACATAACATTAGCGAACCTCAATTGAACCTTTCCTACGAAAACTGACATAACATTAGCGAAGCTCAATTGGACCTTGCCTACGAAAACTGACATAACATTAGCTAAGCTCAATTGGACATTTCCCACAAAAAATGACATTACATAAGCGAAGCTCAATTGGAACCTTTCCTACGAAAACTGACATAACATAAGCGAAGCTCAATTGAACCTTTCATACGAAAACTGACATAATATTAGAGAAGCTCAATTGAACCTTTCCTACGAAAACTGACATAACATTAGCGAAGCTCAATGGAACCTTTCCTAAGAAAACTGACAGAACATAAGCGAAGCTAAATTGGACCTTTCCTAAGAAAACTGACATAACATTAGCGTAGCTCAATTGTACCTTTCCTAAGAAAACTGACATAACATTAGCGAAGCTCAATTGGACCTCTCCTACGAAAACTGACATAACATTTGCGAAGCTCAATTGAACCTTTCCTAAGAAAACTGAAATAACATTAGTGAAGCTCAATTGAACCTTTCGTAAGAAAACTGACACAACACTAGCGAAGATCAATTGAACCTTTTTTATGAAAACTAACATAACACTAGCGAAGCTCAATTGAACCTTTCCTAAGAAAACTGACACAACATTAGCGAAGCTCAATTGAAACTTTCGTAAGAAAACTGACACAACAGTAGCGAGGCTCAATTGAACCTTTCGTAAGAAAACTGACATAACATTAGCGAAGCTCAATTGAACCTTTCCTAAGAAAACTGACATATCACTAGCGAAACACAATTATAGCTGTCAGTCTTGCAATATTTAATACGTATCGGATGGTGATTTTTAAACGTTTGTGGGAAAGTGTGTTGGGCACATTTGTCTGCATCTGCTCTTTACGTAAACTTAAGATACGTTCTAATTTTAAGTTGAATTCAGAGTATTGGTGTTGTTTTGATTATACAAAAACGTGATCTTTACCGCGTTGTCACAGGTGCTGAGCTTGATAATCAGTGCTGTTGTTTGACTACTGAACTGCACGTTTGACATTCAGGGTAGCGACGTGCTTCTTGTCCACCAGGAATCGTCTAATATAGGTTTAATGTTGCGGCATGTATAATGCTAAATCATTCATATTATGGTGAAGATACAAAGGGCACAAGCCACATTTGTACCCAATAGGAAGTAGTTTCAGACTTAATAAATCTCTGAGGATGGTTACGACCTTGCTTTAAGTTTCGTGCGACGCGATATGTATGTTTTTTAAACGTTAACAATCCATTGTTTTAAGTAACTTTTTATATATGTTCACTGCAAATTCTTAAACTATTTTTGTGACGAAATAAAGATAACATTCTCATAAAGAAATACACGACAACCATGCTATGTGTATGATGGATGAATTAAATACATTTAATTACTGTTTGGAGCAATGCAAATGTTCAAAAGCATAGTCATAGATTCGGAAAAGAATATATGCATTATATTCAAACAAGTGAATAACAGCCTTGACATGGAAACACGTTACAAATATTTATTCATCTGTGGATAATCATCAATTGAAATCCGAATTAATTAAAGTTTTTATTTTGTAACGATTTGCGTCTATTTTAATGCAAAAGACGCGTATTTAAAAACGCAGTGAACTTAAAAGTTTATATAGCTTTGAGTTGTATGACTGGATCTCCCTTTTGTATCTTATCAAGTTTAAATTAACAGAATATATAATACAACTTGTTGTACTAACATTCAAACCACTACAAAAGGTGAACTATATGTTCATTTTAATAATACTTGATAACCAGGTTAATTTTCTAAAAAGGGAGAATGTTCAAGATCTTCATATAGCCACCAAGAATATTTCCATTCATTGATTGGTCACATTTAAATAATCGTTTTACCCAGTTTTTAAAGTAATGTAAAATGACGTTCTATTCCATGACGGTAGTTTCGGTTATTGTCTTTGGACTTTTATGTAATGGCGCGTGTCTCTTTTATGTACATGGATACGATTGATAATCTACAAAGATCTTATTATTTTGTAGCAATTGGCAGCAATTTGAAATGCATTGTATCGTTAAAGATGTGTTTTCCATTTGACAGATATCGCCTCATTGATGTATTGTTTGTTCCGTTGGATTTTTCCGACGGCGGTCAGTTTACCAACGCTCTCCTGTGAAAGCTGGTTTACCGGAAGTGCAGATTCGTATGCCAGTTACTGAAAACCGCAGTATGTGGATCAGAGGTAGGAGTAGAATGGCAGTGGAAAGAATTTCATGACCAATACCCACACAAGTTATGTAGCCGGGCCGGGGATCGAACCAGTGATTTTTGGATTTGTAGTCCAGCGCTCTACCAACTGAACCAGCTAACCATGTCATCATGGTTTTACATTTTTTTGAGTAAAGTTTCATAATTATGACGTCTTTTATGTATTTTTGTAAATGGCGTTCTTTTTGTTACATGGCCTGCGTTTTTTATGCAGCATACTGTTATATACTATGTCCCCATTTGTTTCTTAAATATGTTTTATAAACAAACGTGATAACTCAGAAAATCAAACATATGTTAAAACATTAAATTAAGAATGCAAGTGTTATATTGTGGACATAAGACGGAATGCAGTGGAGAATTTTTGGCTTGGAGAAACGTAGCAAACGTTTATTTTGTATTTTGTTCTTAAGTATCTTTCGATATATAACAAAGTTGACATTACTTAAAAAATAACACGTATTTTTGACATTTAAAATATTAACGGTTTCTGTTGAATTGCTGAAAAGTATATATTCAAGTATGTCAATAGTGGTTTTACAAATTTATGCAAATGTGTTCTTGTCTAGATAGACGGAAAAATTGTGGCGTGTTCTGAGAAAACTGGGAAAAATGCTTGTGCTTAAAGTGTCATCCCAGATTAGCCTTTGCAGTCCGCACAGGCTAATCCGGGACGACACTTTCCGTCTAAACTAGATTTTCGCTAAGAAGAGACATCATTTAAACGAAAAATTCCATAAAAGCGGAAATTGTCATCCCTGATTAGCCTGTGCGGAAAGCACAGGATAATCTGGGATGACAATTTACGCATGAGCATTTTGCACAGTTTTCTCAGAACAAGGAACAATTTACAATACAACTTCCCCGCGTCTAAAGTGGCACTAGAACGTACAGTTCTCCATTATGCCAAACTCTGTCCGATTTCCTCTAGAACTAGTTTTTGGGAGAATTTGGTCATTAAAGCTGTGTTAAATATGCCTATTTTATTCTTTAACCGTTATTTAAATGTCATAATGGATTCCGTTTATGTTTAAATTCCTTTGCACCGGAGCGAGTTATTTAGCGCTATTCATAAGAATTATGTTTGATGATTGTGTAAGAAGACTAGTGGATGGGTTTCCGAAATTTGTCTTTTACATTAACAGGTCCCTTTGTTCGGAAGTCTTTGTACTTATATTCAGTGAAAGCATACTTTAAACTCGACTTTTTACCGAATAATTCGTACTATGCTACTTACACGTTTCATCGGCGTTGGTCTTATGATCTGGAAAAGGTTTGCGTGCAAAAATATCTGTTTCCACTTTAGGTACTAGTATTCAATTAAAGCTGCATACAT
The DNA here is from genome assembly GCA_007657795.1 of Dreissena rostriformis. Classification (NCBI taxonomy): domain Eukaryota; kingdom Metazoa; phylum Mollusca; class Bivalvia; order Myida; family Dreissenidae; genus Dreissena; species Dreissena rostriformis. Next base: position 3,922 of record VMBQ01013560.1, on the reverse strand, counting down.
GTGTTCGGGATCAATGTGTTAGGTCGCTGATCATTTATCTGCCCTGCAATTTTGCAGAATTATTCCTCACTTTTACTTTTGAAATTCAGGATTGTAGTTTGCGTGTAAGAACATCATAAAGCCATATCTATAAGATATTTACTTGAAAATTACCTGTGTCAATTGTCGTGAGATACAATCACGGACCAAGATATATGACCGTGTACTGGTTTTCTAAATGTGGGACAATCAGGACGACACCGTCCAGACCTTTAGCGTTATAAAGATNACATTCCAAAGACACTGTATTTATATTAATTATTATAATCCATCTCAAAACAAATATACTCACGACGAATCTAAATCTAAACTGCGTTTTAAAATGCCAAAACACTCGCGTCCCTGAACTGAATGATACGTGAATACGTCACCAGAAACACAGGTGCAGTTTGGCGATTGTCAAGGAATAATAAGGGTTGTCTCTCCTGCTGGTGTTGATGAAGATTCAATTTATGTGTATTTGTATCAGGACATAAGTAATAGAAACGCTGTAATGACATGATAGCTTTGATTCTTCCACTCTACAGTCTGTATATAGTATATGTAAATCTATATATTCCAATTTAATTATTAAATGTTTATTGTTTTACTTCCATCGAAGATTGATTTTAAAACGATATTTAATTATCACACATTTACATAAAAATAGTCCGTCATGAAGTTGTCATATAAACTTGTGAGACATGAACAGCAAAAGTTTATCAGACACTTAGAGTTTCCTTCTATAAAATCATTTAGGATTAATATTGGTATCAGGCCTAGGGTAACTCGCTTTTGAGGCGATTTTGCCTTTTCTCGGACATTTTCATCTGTGTAGTTTGTAATGATGGGCTGTGTTTGACATGCTTTTAGACGTTGTAACGAAAATGTTACTCTCGGTTCTCAAAATAAATCAAATTAAAATAAAATGTCAAATATATTTCCAGACGATGAAATTGAATATGTAGCAGTCTTTATAACATCTCGATCCGCATTTTGAACGCGAGACACGAGAGCCATTTCAATGCATTCACTAATGACTTAATATTTAAAACATTACCTTATTATGTAATAATAGACGGCTTTTTGCTTGTTTGGTCATATGTCATAGATTTCACAGCAAAATATGTGTAACAATTCAATTAGCCATTGGGACAAACGAAATTCGCCCTTATGACGAACATGAGTTTACGAACTGGCAGATACATACAGACGGGGATTAACCACATATTAAGTACATTTAACAAGACTCAATCTATAAAGCATCACTTAGCTCACAGAAACACGAAGGTTGTAATATTTTTACTGTGTATTTGCGTATTTTGCGTCGCCTGCAGTGCTACAAATGGTACCGTGGTTGTTTTGCTTGAATAGCCACAAGAAGTGATCATGTGATTTGTCGTCTTTTCAAAACACTGCCATAGAACTTGAGTTTGAAAAATACCAAATACAATTATTTCTCTGATTTTTTTTAAAAGAACGTGCAGATATGGCTCCATAGCTCAGTGGTAGAGCGTCAGTCTCGTAAACTGGCGGTCGAGGGTTCGATCCCCACTGGAGCCTTTTTGAGACTTTGTTGCATGAAAAACAGTTTGGCTATCTGACTGTTACCCATCAAAATGAGTAAATTATTACAAACAAAGATGAATATTTTTGATAGGTTAAATATTCATATGTTAAAATAATATTATATATATATACTATTATAAAATGAAATCTTTTAAAAAAGTTTATCGTTCGTTTGTGTAACTTATAACTAAAATGCATAACATCAATTTGATTGATAGCTTTAGATTTTAGATTGTTTTCTTATCTGTAGTTGCGTTTATCCATCAGTTGTCGGGATGGCCGAGTGGTCTAAGGCCCCAAACTCAAGGTTGTCTACCTTTATATAGAGTGTTCTGGTCCACGAATGTGGGCGTGGGTTCAAATCCAACTTCTGACACAAATGTTTTTACTTTCATTTTAAATAACGCTTGAACAATTAGAGAATTAGAAAGAAGAATAAGGAATAGCTTATACACTGATTTATCTCAATCGTCGGGCAGACTTGTCACTACGTAAATACTTCCGGTTTGCTGCATTAAATAAACGTAGCCTCATAGTTCAAGTACACGTATTTCTTACTGCCCACGTGTGTTTAGAGCGTTGTCCTCAAATTACCATGGTATTCCAGCCTCCATCCGTCGTAGCACAACTTCCTGGCCGGGATCATCATGGTCAGTCCGCTGGCTTGGCACACGACACATGGCGCCCCGTAGTCGTGTAAATGTGTCCACATACTCGCGGACTGTGTCTCTTATTAAGTACCGTATATAAAATCCACAACCTCCAGCGGTTGGGTTGCTTTTATCCCATATTGCATCTTTAGGCAGACACAGTCGTGATAATATTCGTCTAAAAAAGGAAAACCTCGCGCACTAACTTAGTTGTAGTCCAATCATGTATATAAACTAGTATAATTTGCATCGTTAAATAATAAGCATGTTCAAAACGGAAGATATCAAGAGGAACTTACACTTTCAGTTATTTATTATATAGTAACACAGTTTGCAACATTATCGCAACAACCGATTAATAACTGGTTACGCACATAAACCGTGACGCGAACACATAGTTAACACGAACGTTTTTGCAGGTCTTACGTAATAATTGTATTACGGTTCATTATCAACATTTTATAATTCGCCAAATGATGCCATACATCGTCAAATATAAGCTGCGAATCTGGGCCTCTTGCCGCCAAAGCCTTGGTCACCAGATAAAAGTTTAGAAAACATTTTCCTTTCTGTAGGCCACATTTATGATTCCACCTGATGAGACTTGGTCAAAATGTTAAATTAGATATATCGAAGCCGAGTTTGAGTCTATGTTCTGTGCGTTTAATACCTTGTAACCATTCTAAAAGCCACATTTATGACTCAATCTTGATGAAAATTCTTTCGCAAGCTCATCTTGACGAAATCTAGAACACGTTCAAATCTGGGTAACGTGCGTCTCAAAACTAGTTCAATATGTCAAATATTAAAAAAACGTATTGCCAGTCTAGTGGCCATAAATGAGACATCTAGAATGATAATAAGCTTTTTCTTTAATTTCACCATCGTCATAACCTACTTTATGACCTCACGTGACCTTGTTTCGAACTCAGCCAAGATATCATTGGGGCAAATGTTTTGACCAAGTTTCATGAATACTGTACAATAAAAGTGGTCTCTAGAGTGTTAACAAGGCAAATTTTGACGACACACGACGCACGACGGACAAAAGGCGATCACACAAGCTCACCATGAGCTAATCATACCCACGTTCTACTCAGGTGGGTTAAAAACCCTTTTACTACAGTTGAGGCACCATTGATGACCCAATCTTTATGACACTTGGTCAGAATGTTTATCTTGTCCAAAGCTAAGCCCAACTCAAATGTAGGTCACTTGCGTCTAAAAACGAAGCTCCCAGGTATGATCATATCAAGGCCAAGTTTGAAGCTGGGTCTGATCCGTCTAAACACTAGGTCACCAGGCCAGCGCAACATTCATTGTTTCCAAAATGATGTGGAATTGCGCTTGCGTTGTGGCAAATATATTTAGAAATGTGAAGGGAGACACATCTGTTTACTTTCGAAAATGTGTACGCCTTACCATTTCACAAAATACTAATATATTTTAATGCTGTGTGTTAATGAGACTTCTACGTAAATGATTGCGCAAACTTATATTACAATTTGTTTCGTGTTGTTTCAGATTTCGTGCGACGACCTTCAAATGAACATGTTTACAAACACATTCACTGCGTTATTAAATACATTCGAAGTAAAGCACGTTTATTTTATTAAATCCTTTTTCTATAAAACAAAATCAGATCATACTAACTTCCTTTTAAGCCCATTTTGGGACCTGACTTC
>VMBQ01013559.1:0-11464 GCA_007657795.1 Dreissena rostriformis | reverse complement strand
CAGCATGATCCAGTTTCGAACTGGATCGAAGTATCATTGGGACAAATCTTCTGACCAAGTTTCATGAAGATCGGACAAGAAATGTGGCCTCTAGAGTGTTTACAAGGTTTCTCTATAGCCAAATAAGGAAAACTGCCCCGCCCACTGGCGGCCATGTTTTTCAACGGACCGGAACCACTTTTGAACTCAACCAACATATCATTAAGACAAACATTTTGACAAAGTAACATGAAGATTGGGCATGAAATGTGACTTTTACAGTGTTTACAAGGTTTTTCTTTTTTTTTGACCTAGTGACCTTGTTTTTGACCCAGCATGACCCAGTTTCGAACTCGATCGAGGTACATGTATCCTTGGGACAAATCTTTTTACCAAGTTTCATGAAGATTGGACAAGAAATGTGGCCTCTAGAGTGCTTAGAAGGTTTCTCTATAGCCAAATAAGGAAAACTGCCCCGCCCACTGGCGGCCATGTTTTTCAACGGACCGGAACCACTTTTGAACTCAACCAACATAATATTGAAACAAACATTTTGACAAAGTTACATGAAGATTGGGCATGAAATATGACTTCTACAGTGTTAACAAGGTTTTTCTTTTTTTTTACCTAGTGACCTAGTTTTTGACCCAGCATGACCCAGTTTCGAACTTGATCGAGGAATCATTGGGACAAATCTTCTGACCAAGTTTCATGAAGATTGGCCAAGAAATGTGGCCTCTAGAGTGTTTAAAAACCAATGTGGACAACGGAAGGACGACGGACAAAGACCGATCCTAAAAGCTCACCTGAGCAATCAGGTGAGCTAAAAAGAAGTGCCTTATGATTATTATATCTCAATTTTATTTCAATAGCATCTAACAAAGTATGTATTAAACTATAATTTAAATGATGTTGTTCTTATATTTTTTATTATTAAAAAGAGTTATATTGAATTAGTTTTCCCAAATAAGTGAACTTTTTGCACGAAAAAAATCCCAAATCCCTAAATTGTATTTTTCCCAAAATGGCCATGAAAAGGTCACTAGTATCTGAAGCACTGCTATGCATTAACAAGTGATTACTGAGGCCATTAGTAAGAATATGATCTGCTCATTAATTAAAACATTTTTTTTGCTTTCCATTTCCATCAACTGAAAATACTTGAATAGTCAGTTAAAGGGGTATTTTGAGTACTTTATATTAGTTCTCTATAAAAACAATATCAGCTTCCACCATTAACTCGGCTCTTCTGACTTCAATTCTGTACTGCAATATAGCGAAGACAGCAAGGTTTGTTCCATCCGATCAAAATCCCGATCACAGTCCCGATCACTGCCCCTACCAGGATACTCAAGAAGATCCAGCCAGCAATTGCTAGAAATAGAAATGTAATACTGATAAAAACATAACAAGTCCAATAATATAGATTATCCAAAATATAAATCTTTTTTTTTTCAAACTGACAAAAAGAAACTTGCCATAAATAATGGACTGTAGGTTGCTAATAAGGGTTTGCCAAACAAACAACCCACCCCACCCCACCCTGCAGGAGTTTTACATTTGGTTTATTTATAAGATCCACTCACTGATCAGCTCCATAACTAAGCATACTGCTTATATTGTGCATGTGAATGTTTATTAATCAAAATTGGAAAGTGTTTCTATAATATAAGAACAAAATAAGAAGAAAGTATTATTATTACAACAATTGTTCATATTTAGACCTAATCTATGTAAAAAACTGAAATGTTGTTTTACTTAATTAGCTTTATCACAATTTTACGTAGTTACACATATTTGATTATAGATATTCTATCGATAGTGATTAAAACAGTAAGACAATATTTATTAATATAATATGTACGTATTATTGCTTTGTATAAAGCAAAACACTGTACGCTCACTTTGTCCAATTGAGCTTTTGGCCATCTGGATGTTTTGTTTAATAAACTTGTAAATAAAATTGTAATAATTTAACAAGAGCTGTCAAAGGACAGCACGCTAATCTTTTGTTTTGCATGTCAAGAGCTGGTGACATATTTGCTACCTTAAACAATCTGTTTCATGGTATATCCCAATTAACATAAGCTTAGTTATAATCGTTGCTTGCAAGTCATTCAGTATTTTTGTAATTTGCGAATTCCCTTGAACTACTTTGACTTTAACCAGACCTTCCTTTAAACAAATATTGATATCTAAGTATGAAGTGTCATTAAAATAGTTCCATTGATTTTTGGACAGGGCCAAATTTCATATATTACGTAACATTTTGCTTGACCCAACCAAATCTACATACAACAACAGAGGTCTTGATAAGAACCAACATATTGAGGTGCTCAAGTTCACACGCTGGTTAATATGTTTGTAAAGTTTCAGCCCTCTACCAGAATTTTTTTTTAAATAACTGGCAACACATGTTAGAAAATACATTATTCGCTAAAAAAGGGGCCACAACTCCTATAGTGTTGAAACCATCTGACCTAAAATATGGGGGAGCTTAACTTTAAATGCTGGTTAGTTATTGTATTAGTAATGTTTCAACCATCTTGCATTTTTAACTTTAAGAGTAAAGAAGTAACAGAAGTTAAAAATATTATTTGATTCTATAAAAAATTACCACAATTTCAACTGTGACAAAAACATCCCAATCAAAATATAGAGGTTCGCAAGTTCACAAGCTGGTTAATACGTTTGTAAAGTTTCAGCCCTCTAGCAGTAATAGTTTTTAAGTTATGAGTGATACCAAGAATCTGAATGGACGGATGGATGGACGGACAAGTCTGGACAAGAATTGATGTAGCTAACAAGAACAAATACAAGCACATACACCAAACTGCCATTGTGACATGCAGTTACAAAGACCTATTGGCATAGGATTGACAATTAAAGAAAACTGTACTTTTCAAAAACCAATAGTGAATACACATGATGATCTACAGCTCACAGTTTTGAGTGTCCACATGTGGTGGGTAGCAGTTGAGCTCATCACTCCAGTCCCCACAGTCATTCTCCCCATTGCACCTCCAGTCTGAGTGCATGCAGATGCTGTTGTTGCACATCTGTCCACACACTAAAATATTATGGAGCAACAAATTTACAATATTCTTATTCTATCACCCATTACCCCACCTGTTGTTTTTTAAATATTATACATCACAGCGATTTTTTGGTCCAATTGGGAAAAGTGCGGGTACCAGCCCAATTGGGAAAAATGTGCGCAAAAACACTGACATTGGGAAAATTCGCGTTGTGAAGTCTTCATATTGGGAAATTGGTGTATTAGTTTTTTTGCTCTAAAATACTTTAAAGTTGATAACTTAGTGTTGTCAAGTTGTTACTATTATATTTACTTAGGTTCAATCCATAGAGCTGCATAGGGAAACTAACTAAATGCATGTTGTTGGGAAACCTTCAATTGGGATTATTTTTTTAACAGCAATGGGGAAATTTGTAGTTTTTTCTAATTGGGAAAGTGCCGTTTTCGGGTACTTTATAAAGAAGGAAAGAAAATGGCTGCATGATCATTTATTTGATTACGAATTAAATGTGTTTAAAGCATCAGTCCACAGAAAATAATTCAAGACATTTTAAACTGGAATTACTTCAAATTTTAATGACGGCTTATGTCTTTTTTACTGAAAACTATTTCTTACATAGAGTATATACGATCTTATTACTTTTTTTTCAAAACACATAAAACGTTGAAGAATTAAAAACTAAATTAAAAGTTTAGAAGAAGTAGTACATGAAAATAAATGAAAGAAAAGTTTTTTTCAAATGCAAATAGTTTTCTGCTGTACATAAGAAAACAACTTCATGTTCACAAGACATGCACTCTGTTGGGAAATCTGAATTAGTTTGTGCAGATTTGTTAATATGACAAATAGACAAAATTTAGTTTTTTTAACAAATATGAGTAAATGTGTTAGTTTGAGCCATAACCTACTAATTATAATTTCACTGAAGTAAAAAATATTTGATTGATGAAACCATACAAAGATTGTTTTGTTTTTTTAACATTCCTGGCTCAAATATACATGTTGGTTAAAGATTGCTGGAACGTAATATTGACATTGAAATCGTACAGGGCCCTAAATCTGTATTTTTGGGGCCGAATATCCCCTTATCGACCCTTTCCTCATGAAAAAAGTATGCTTTTTACCCCCCCCCCTTTTTTTTTATTCCGCCTAGATTTTTTGATTTTTTTTTAAAGAAGTATCTTATGATTATTATATCTCAATTTTATTTGAAGTACATCAAGTCAAATATATTCAATTATGAAAAAAAGCAATGAATATAGTGCCATGGTCAGCTGTTTAAAAGAAATATACACCAAAATGTTTGAAAACCTTCTTTGTACACAAACAGAATTTTCATTCAAACCACAAGCTTAGCACAACGCATCTTAAATATCAAAGTTAAATGTTTTACAACATAGATGTTGAAACCACATACAATCATTCTCAATCAAAACATTTTTTCAAACCACAAACACTCAATTTCAATCAAAACAATCTCAACATATCACCTCATGCTAAAAAACTCACCAATCATCTTCTGGATGATAGAAGATTCCACTCGGTTCTGAATGTGTCCTGATAACCCATAAAGTAGTCCAGCATTTTCTGATCATTGTAAAGTACTAATTAGCGATCATTTAAATAGTGATAATTATTACAAATGTGTTACATACTATGATCTGATAAATTTTTAAGATTTTCCTGTAATTATGTAAGTAAAACAAACCTTCTCGTCACCATATTATTTGTTTTCTAACAGTGGGCTGCTTTTATAATAACAAAGGCAGTTGCCGCAGTAAGATGATGAAGCAAATAATGAAGCTATGATGTAAAGGACAACAAGTAGATCAATTTGCATGTTTACTTTTGCACCATGAAATGACTGCCTCGTGGCATCTTAACACAGATGAAAAATGGCTTTCAGTGTAAATTTACTGGCTGCAACGGCAGGTGACCGGTAAGTCCGGTGTAATAGCGTCTGATTTTCATTGAGGGAATCTAGATTGACCACTAACGCCAGGTGACCGCTCTACTCGGGTGACCACTAAGTCAGTTTGAACTGTACTCGCTTAAAAAATTCCAAAATGTTTATATAATCTTTTTAATCATGTGACCCATGGGTGTGGCCTGTCTTGACCACAGAAATATTATTTGAACAATCGTTGTTTATGACCGCATTATAATGAAAAATCTTTGGGCCTTACAATTAATCCAAGTCAATTATACAAGAAGATACAGTTTAAGCTTTGAAATCATTCTTTAAGTTCTGGTTTCCTAAACATATACAGCTGACTGTAACGATTTGAACAACTTTAAAACTCGGTCTATTGATAACCCATGCCAAGTTTTGTGAAAATCAATAAAGCAATTTTGAAGAATTGGTTTGACCTTTGAAGAATGTGACCTGAAACTTTCTTTTGACATCTTGTCTTACAATTGAGCAAAATTAAATCTCTTTGAATAAAGAAGTTCTATTACGGACAATATTTGAGATTTTAACTAAAAAGTGAGCTTGACCTTTAACATAAAAGCCAGGTTCTAGTGATAGCCACATCGTCTTAATATGATGGTCACTTGTGCAAATTTATATTAAAAATCTCATCATTCTTAAAACTAGAACTTTGTCACTGACGTGACGTATACCCCCACATGCTGCATTGACACAGAATATTTTGCATGCTGTCTCATTTATGGCCATTTTTGACCTTTGACCTCAAAGTGTGACCTTGACCTTGGAGATATTGACATAATTCTTTCGCGCGACACACTGTCCAATGATGGTGAAGATATGTGCCAAATGATTTCAAAATCCCTTGATGAACGACATAGTTATGGCCCGGACAAGCTCATTTATGGCCATTTTTGACCTCTGACCTCAAAGTGTGACCTTGACCTTGGAGATATTGACGTAATTCTTTCGCGCGACACACCGTCCAATGATGGTGAACATATGTGCCAAATGATTTCAAAATCCCTTGATGAACGACATAGTTATGGCCCGGACAAGCTCATTTATGGCCATTTTTGACCTTTGACCTCAAAGTGTGACCTTGACCTTGGAGATATTGACGTAATTCTTTCGCGCGACACACCGTCCAATGATGGTGAACATATGTGCCAAATGATTTCAAAATCCCTTGATGAACGACATAGTTATGGCCCGGACAAGCTCATTTATGGCCATTTTTGACCTTTGACCTCAAAGTGTGACCTTGACCTTGGAGATATTGACGTAATTCTTTCGCGCGACACACCGTCTAATGATGGTGAACAAATGTGCCAAATGATTTCAAAATCCCTTGATGAACAACATAGTTATGGCCCGGACAATCGGGACAGACAGACCGACCGACCGACAGACCGACAGACAGACCGACCGACCGACAAAGTGACTCCTATATAGCCCCATTACCATTTATAGCCCCCATTACCAATGGAAATGGGGGTATAAAAAGGACTTTTGCTATTTACAAGATGAAAGGATGCAATTTTGTATATGTATACCTGTTATATTTGCAGATGATATATAATTGCTACATGCAAACCTTAACCAGAGAATTACAGTGCAACACTAGAATAGACCTTAATTTATTCATAGGTACACACCATGTCTTACCATTATATACACATGCCTCACTTGAATACATTGTGTTTGTTTATTGACAAAAAAAATGTGAGGTATCATGTATTGTGACGAATGCGTGAGTAAAATAGCTTGAAAAATTATGTTTTTAATTGATCACAAACCCAATATTAGACATTGCATACTTACATGCAGTTGAGTAATCGAGTGTAAAGTTTATAGGTCTGCTGTTATTTCTGGTCTTGTAGTAGTAGTTTATCCACAGGAAATTGGTCCTTGAAGTAATGGTTCTGTTCAGCCTAGGAACATACTCAGGGGCACACGCGCTGTTGCCATCCTTCACAACCAGTGTGCTGAAGACAAAAACAATAAAAGTAAAATGTTTTTACTGCTGCCATATAGAGAATACATGATTGGTGCCATGAGGCTTTGAAAATGATAATTAACATTTTCCTTATGGTCACCTTAGATGTATTCTTACAAATTTACAGACACAATCAGTTGTTTTAGAGTTATTCATGTATATATTATTTGTATAAATTGGCATTTTTCACAAAATTTCATATAATTACATTTGTACATGAGTATCACACCCCATAAAGGGTGATACAAAGTATTGTCAACCTAAGGATGTTAATGTCAACCAACAGTTCAATACAGCCACCAGAAATATTGTCTTCATGTTTTTTACTATAAAGCTTCTTACACATATTCAATCAACAACATACTTGTCATCACTGTCGGCATTCCCAGTCATGGAGAGCTGGGCCTTGATGATGTTGAGGTTGGTGCTGTTGTCAGCAGGTACCTGGATGACCCACGTGCACTCCATAGTCTGGTTCACACCACTGTTGAAAATGATGCCACCTGCCTTGGTAACAATTCCTCCACAGTCTGTAAAACAGAGTGCATTAATGAGGTAAACTAACAACACAATATTTTTTTATATTCTTAGCACGTTTTGTGATAAGTGGGTTACCAATGTGATTTCTAGAGTGTTCAAATGGTTTCCAGATACGGAAAACTGCACCACATCATTCATGTAGTAACTGTAATCATGTTTTTTAATAGACTTGAATTATATCTCACTGGGCAATAAATGTGACCTAAAAAGTGCTCACAAGTTATTTCTTTTATTCGACCTAGTGACCTAGTTTCGGACATCATGTTACCCAGTTTCAAAACTGGGCTGAGATAAAATAGGAACAAATTAATGTTCTGATCTAGTTTTGTGAAGATTTGGCAATACATGTGACATCGAAGGGTATTCACAGGCTTTTTCTTTAATTTGATCTAGTTACTTAGTTACTTAGTTTATGTCCCCACACGTCCCAGTTTTAACTTGGGACATTACTGGGAAACATGTTTTGTACATGTTTCATGAAGATTAGTGACCTTGTTACCTTGTTTTTTATTCCACATGACCCAGTTTCAAACTCAGCCAAAATATCATTGGACAAAATGTTCTGAATAAGTTTCATGAAGACAAATGTGACCTATAGAGTGTTCACAAGGTGTTACTATAGCTATATAACTGCCGTGCCCCCTGGCCATGTCTTCGAAAGGAGAGGAATTATTTTCAAACTCGTCCAAGATATCACTAGGACACATGTTCAAGATTAAAGACTGGGCAATAAATGTGACCTGAAGAGTGTTCACAAGTTTTTTCTTTAATTCAGCGTGTTTTTTTTTTGTCCGATTGGGAAAAGTACCCATACCAGTCCAATTGGGAAGAATTCAGTTGCAAACACCTCAAAATTGGGAAAATTGAGTCAGGAAAACTCTGAAATTGGGAAAATTTGCGTCGTGAAATCTTAAACTTGGGAAATTGGTGTATTTTATGTTTTACTAACAAATTCATTAAAATTGAGAATAACTGATGTCAAGTTGTCAATATTAAATTAACTTAGGTTCTAGCCATAGAGCTGCATAAGTAAATTAACTAAAGTTGCAATTATTTTTTTATCCTTCAATTGGAAAATTTGTAATTTTTCTGAGATAGGGAAAGTGTCGTTTTCCGGTACTTTACAAAGATGGAAAAAAAATCGCTGTAATTTAATCAAGTAACCTATTTTCAGATCGCACATGTTCCAGTTTCAAACTCAGCCGAGATATAATTGGTACAAATGTTCTGAGAAAGTTTCATGAAGATTGGGCAATAAATGTTGTTTCTAAAGTTTTCACAAGGCAAATGTTGACGATGAAAGATACACAACTAAATATGTGGAAGTCGTCAGCTCCACGGGTTTAAATAAGCCCTGAAATGGTAAAGTACTTACCAGATCTTTGCATGCTGATGATTTCTTCTGCACACCCAGACTTTAACATTTCCTACAAAATTATACAGAACAAGATATATAAAGTACTGCAAGCGATACTTAATTCATGAGTCCCATTGAATCTATATTGTACTATCAATCAATGATTTGTCTTATCCTTCAGAATGCTTTAAATCTTTACATAATAAATATTTTAAAACCAAAACCATGTTATGAATTCTGTATTTTAAATTAGTATAATGTAATATGAGCTGCATGTTGCGAAAATGTGCCTTATACCTTATGCTGCCAGCGTAGCTCCAGACCAGCCAACACATTGAGTTCAGTCTGGTCATGAGCAACCCTGTCGACTATAAAGTCAAGGCTTAGTGGTGTCATTAGCAGATATGGAAGCTCCTTACCAGACTGCACTTAATGCCAAGGCTGGTCTGGAGCTACGCTAGCCTCATACGACATTAGACCTATTTTTGCATGATGCAGCTCTTATTAAGGTTATAAAATCATATTGTTTTTTTATCAATTCTATGACAACAACCATTTTTTTGGTAACGATGATCGAACATTTAACATATACATGGTAAACAATTAAAGATAGTGCCAAGCTCTCAGTTTGTTTTGTATTATCATTGGATCTAGTTTTTCTGACTGAAGGCGGGCACGGAAAAACTGGTTGGAGACTCATAACATTATTGTAGCTCTTTTATTTTTTTGATAACAAGTTCATAAGAGGTTTGCTTTTGTATTAATTACAAATGTGTTTGTCTTCAGGAATTCTTTTCTATGACTATTGTGGCACGTTATTTTGAACAGCCATTTCTTAAAAAAACAAGATGTGTATGTCCCCTTTTAAGCGATTTTGACCCATATATTTGACCTTTGACCTTGAAGGATGACCTTGACCTTTCACCACTCAAAATGTGCAGCTCCATGAGATACAAATGCATGCCAAATATGAAGTTGCTATCTTCAATATTGCAAAAGNTGTAAAAAAAAAAAAAAAAAAAAAAAAAAGACCTTTGACCTTGAAGAATGACCTTCACCTTTCACCACTCAAAATTTGCAGCTCCATGAGATACACATGCATGCCAAATATCAAGTTGCTATCTTCAATAATGCAAAAGTTATGGCAATTGTTAAAGTTTTCGGACGACCAAGACGACGACGCGGAAGACGAGAGGGCTATGACTATACCTCGGGTTTTCTTCAAAAACAGCCAAGCTAAAAATACACAACAATTTTCTGCCGTTGATGTAATCCACATTCTCAGAGTCAGAGCTTTCACTTTAAATTACGGGTAACCCTGCATGAAAAAAACTCCATAATGAATTGGCTTAGCTATTTCTTCTTAGTCTTTTTCTAAACAGTTTCGAGAATCGCTCTGAACTCATTTCACCTAAAGGTGCATGAAGAGAGGAAAGTATGATTGTGCTTATTTAACATCTGTATTGTGTCATTTATTATCCTTATTATAGATTAGGGAGATAAATGGATGCATTTTATTAAGCAAATGCATTGCCTTAAAATTATAAGAATAAATAATAGTAAAACCAACCTTTTCAAACGGACAGGTTCGCATATCAAATGCCTCACAACCACACACATGAACGCGAGCAGTTCTACAATGTTCTGGACCACCAGTGGGCTCTACACTTATCCACCTTGTACAGCAATCTACCTGAGGAATTTTCAGTTCCGTGGAACCATCCTCCAATTTGTTCAATTCAAGACCATTCTTGTTTGTTTTATCATAAAGTGGACAATAACTGCCACCATTGCAATGTCCTGTTGGAATTCCATTTGTATAAAAAATATGATCCCAAGTACCGTTCCACACAAAAATAGCAGGTTTTCCTTTGGTTTCAAAATACATATTTTTTGAAAAATTTATCAAAGGCGTTCCACAAGCTGAACGGAATAACCAAGCAAATACAAATATAGACAATACATTTTTTAAAGACAAGCCACAACAAGTTTGGCTCAGTCCATTTACTCTACTGGGACAAAGGATGACTGCTTTTTCATTCAAACCCTTGGTGTCAGCACTTTGTGGCCCAGGTCTGCCTTTTGTGCGTGCTATTGACACATCTAGGTTTGGAGAACTTGCTGCTGCAGCTTGAGATGGCATTCCCATATTCAGACTTGTTTCTAATTCTTTAAATTTGTTAATGGACATGTAAAGTTGCTTCAATAAACAACTGTATTCTGTCCTTCTTATGGAGACATCTCTAACATCTCCTTTTGCAGTCATGGTTTCATGTACACCCATGGTTGTCCAGATTCACCTGAAAATATAAATGGTTAATACGCATGAATACATTTAGTAATGATTTCCTAATTTAGTCATTTTTCAACAACTTTTCGCAATGTGCTGTTTTCCCAGAATGGAGGAAAGATGAAAAAATCTGTGTGTATTCAGTGTTATCTTTCCTTCTGAAAGACCTGCTGAATTTCGGCCTTTTCCCCTAGATATTTTTTTCCCTCTGACAGAAATTTTCCCGAAAACAATGAAATCTAAAAACAAGAGGACCATCAGGCCCTAAGGGGCTCACCTGAGAGCAAAAGAAACTAGACTATTCTGAAAAAATGCAAGCTGATTCATGAAG
>VMBQ01013558.1:0-16303 GCA_007657795.1 Dreissena rostriformis | reverse complement strand
TGTTTGCAAAGGCCTTCAAAATCCGGGTCCAGCGCTCAAAGGGTTAACACAAATACATATGAAAATGACTGACACAAATTCTCTTTTTTTGCAATATCAGAAATCCACAAATTTACATGCCCAAGAAAAATTCATTTTTTGAAAAGCACGAAATTTCATTTTAACAAATTTAAATGATTTTACAATATTAACATCTTGCGTTTGTTGTAGTTGGAGCACTTAGCCCATCCGACTCCGGAGGAACTACTATCACTGAAGCACCTGTTTGAATCGTCGCCATTTTCTCTCGAATATTTATCAACACACTATTGTGTAGGTGTTTACTTAATATTGGCGAATTATATATAATATAATGCACACTTTCACTCATGTTTGATCCCAGGGTGATTTAAAGCATCTATTTGTTTTCATATTCTATCTTGCTGTTTTATTTAGTTTACCGTTTTATTTAGTTTACCAAGTTTGCGAGGTAAAACTAAATAGCTTAAACAAACTTTATTGTATATGAATTTATTAACATGCCTTATTTTGAAATAAATTCCAAATTTCCAATAACCTACTTATTTTGATGATTTTGTTGCAAGGCAGATTGTATATTTTGCATTTGGGGATAAGTAACTGCGATCATGTGAATGGTGGTCATTGGTTACTTTAAAAACTCAATTATCATTTTAAATATAATAGGGTACAAAATAATAAAATTGGTTATGAAAGGACAACATATTTCAGACTCCATATTTATATTTAAGCCATGCTCTGGGAAAACACTGCTTAACCCTTTGCATGCTGGGAAATGTCGTCTGCTGAATTTCTAAAATTAGCATTTTCTTCGTTTTTTTTCCAAAGAATACTATCAGAATAGCAAACAGTTTGGATCCTGATGAGACGCCACGTTCTGTGGCATCTCATCTGGATCCAAACTGTTAGCAAAGGCCTTCAAAATCCGGTTCCAGCACTGAAAGAGTTAATGCATATGCACTTTCCGCTTTAATGAGATTTTTCGTTTAAAAAAGATTGCATCTAAACAAAAATCCAGTGTAAGCGGAAAGTGCATAAAGCCCAGGTTTTTCCAGAGCGATGCTTATATATCCTTCTGATCTTGACATTTCAGAGATTATTATCAAAGGCAAGCGGTCTAAGTCTTCGCCGTTCCAGTCTGTCACAAGATGCCTTGATAGCCCTACACATCGACAGGGCCATGATGAAAGAAGGAATAGTGAACCTTACTGACTCAGACATGTGCAGGGTAGGTCTTCATGTGAGCCACATTCTGGGAAAAGAGGGCTTAAGGCATGTGCATTAAGGGTTGTCACAGATTCAGGGACGACACTTTCGGCTTCTTTGGTATTTTTTGTTTTAAGCAAGTTTCTTCTTAGCGAAAACCCAGTTAAGTTCGAAATGTCATCCCAGATTAGTCTGTGCAGACCACATGCATTAAGCCCAGTTTTCCCTGAACAAGGCTCATGCTATGTCTTGGAAAGATGTGCCAGTTATTTTGAAAACAAGAATTTTAACATTTGTTAAAAAACAAGTAACAACGTTAGTGTCGTGACCTTTGAATATGTTAAATATTCAAAGTACATGTATTTTTAGGTAGTACATGTATAAGAAAAAAAAAGATATCTGAATACTTATTATGTTTGCTACATTTGATATTTATAGCTCAATCAAAATCTTAATCAACAAGATTCAAATCTTTTCTTCCCAATAGAACTATGGTTTCTGGTCAATATGGAGGTAGTGCATTTATATTTTGTGTGCACTGAACGTAAATGGAGACCTAGTTTGGGATAACATTCTGGGGCCGGTGGGGTCAAGGTCGGGTCGTGGAGACCTAGTTTGGGATAACATTTTGGGGCCGGTCGGGTCAAGGTCGGGTCGTGGAGACCTAGTTTGGGATAACATTTTGGGGCCGGTGGGGTCAAGGTCAGAATTATGCAAAATAGAAAAAATGTTTTTCTCTAGATTACATTTAGTTTGGACCATGTTGTAAAATTCAAATTGTGTGTGTAGGTAGCTTACCTGCAGACCCCAGCTTGGGCTTGTATTAAGGACCAGTCAGGTGAAGATAAGGTCACTGTTAATACAATTTGAAAAACTGTTTCCCCTCAATAACTTGAGTTTGTATACATGTAAACCTAGCTTGCAACTGTATATGGGCCAGTGAGAGAAAGTTCATGGTGTCTAATGCTGAAAATAGAAAACAGTTTTTTATGCCCCCTTTAAAAAAAAAGGGGGGGGGGGGTATATTGTTTTTGGCCTGTCTGTCTGTCTGTCTATCATTCTGTCTGTCTGTCCAAAACTTTAACTAATATTAAAGTTTTGTCATAACTTGTGCAATATTGAAGATAGCAACTTCATATTTGGCATGCATGTGTATCTCATGGAGCTGCACATTTTGAGTGGTGAAAGGTCAAGGTCATCCTTCAAGGTCAAAGGTAAAAAAAAATAAAATCAAAGCGGTGCATTAAGGGGCATTGTGTTTCTTACAAACACATCTCTTGTTTTATAGAGGTATTATCCTTAAATTGTGTGTGTAGATAGCATACATGCATACCAAGAATTGGATTCCTTTTGGCGAAGTTTTGGTCAAGGTCACTGTTACTTTAAAAAGAATGATAGTTTTCACTGAATAACTTTAGTTTTATGGGGAAAATGTGCTTAAATTAAGTGTTGTGGTTGATTGCAACAAGCAAACCAAGCTTGGAATTGCACTTTTAGGCCAGTCTGATTGACAAGTTCAAGGTCACTGTTACTTAAAATAGAAAAACTCCCTGTGCTCAAAAACTTCAATTTGGATGGAGATATTGCACTGACATTTATGCGCGGGTAGCTAACCTTTAGACCTGCGCGGGTAGCTAACCTTTAGACCTTATGTGAGATTTACACATTTATTGTAATTGAATTATATTATTGTATATAGACCTAGTTTTCATGGCATTGTTGTCACATAGAATCATCTTTTAAGTTATTCTTACATTCAAGATTATTTTACCATTTATGACAAATGATTTATCAGTCCATTGCAAATCTAGTATTCAAAGCATGCTTCACAAAATTGGTGTTTGTAATTAATAAAACATGTATTCAAAATGTTTCAGGCTTGTTTAAAACGGGGCCTTAATCCTTATGGTCTTACAAGGGATGACAGACAGCAGTTTCTGCTCACTTGGACGTCCATTTCACAGAAACTGGATGGTAAGAAGTTTCATTTTATGCAAGGTAGTGAAAAACTTAGTATACAAAAACATCAGTTAAATATATTATTAGATATTTGAGCCTTGCTCTATGAAAACGAGGCTTAATGCGGTGCAGTCAGCTGAGCTAATCAGCGATGACACTNAGGGATGACACTTTCTGCTTTTTTGGAATTTTTCATTTACACAGGGGTGCGATTTTTCATTCCTATCTGCTTATTTCTTCCCTTTCAATGTCAAACTCATTTTACAAATTTACCTTACTGGATCTATATACAAACAAAGAGTTTAGTTGAACCTTGTAATGGCGGTAGGGCATTTTCCTCACCTGAGATGGTTCTTAAATCACATCCATGGAAAATCAAGTTTAGGCAGACAACACAGGCTAATCAGGGACGACACTTTACGCACATGCATTAAGCCCATTTTTCCCAGAGCGATGTTCATATCATCAGATATTTAAAAAGCACTAATATGTTTTGGTCTTACCTTACTATTTTATATAATCGTCAAGCGGGTAAAGTGCTGGGCTACAAATCAGAGGATTTCTTGTTCTTTTCCCCAGCCGGCCACATAACTTGTGTGTGGATTTGTCAAGATATCCTTTATTCGGCCTTTCTTGCTTTACCTGTGATTCAAGTAGGGCAATTAATTCGTCA
Source organism: Dreissena rostriformis (assembly GCA_007657795.1). Lineage (NCBI taxonomy): Eukaryota > Metazoa > Mollusca > Bivalvia > Myida > Dreissenidae > Dreissena > Dreissena rostriformis. The sequence continues at coordinate 12,447 of VMBQ01013558.1, read as the reverse complement.
GTAACTGGCATAAGCATGTGCATTTAACACTTGTAAACCAGCTTATCCAGGAAAATTGTGAGTAGGTTTAATACTGACTCCCCATGCTTTGACTGATTTTTTTCTGAAAAACTACTCACAACTCCAAGTAAAACATTCCAATTTGTATATGTCTGAAACAAATTATGAAGCATAATGGTAAAGATAAATGGTTTGTGTTTCTATTGTTGGTACATTGTCAGTCCAATTCGACAGAGTTTACTCTTCCATTCACCAAATTAGCCAATTGCTACAAATGACACATTTGGCTAAGGAAATGTCCATTCCCTATAGCATTTTCTTAAAAAGAACCCATACAACTGTCGTCTGTGTACGCTGATTTTATTCTCTGTTTGCAGAGACAGGTTTGTCCCTACTTCTTCACAGCCCGCCGCTGCTCACATACAACGCTACCTCCAACATTCAACTCATGAAGGGCAAGCGATACAAATGGAGACGCACATCGCCAGTATGAGATCAACAATCAATCCAACCTCTCTGCTTTGTTTAATCTCCGTTTGAGGTCGGGGCTAGCAATTTGGGAGATTTTACATATGGGAAAGATAGGGTTGTAATCATTCCAACATCCCTCTCTCATATGAGCTTTGCTCGGGGAAAAACGGGGCTTAATGCATGGGTGTAAAGAAGTGTCATCCCAGATTAGCGTGTGCAGTCTGCACAGATTTATCACAAATGGGGACACTTTCCGCCTAAACTTGATTTTCTGTTAGACGAAACTTTAAAAAAAAAATACCTTTAAAGCAAAAAGTGTTGCCCCTGATTAGCCTGTGTGGATTTCACAGGCTAATGTGGGACAACACTTTACGCACATGCATTAAGCCCCATTTTCCCAGACCAAGTCTTATATGTAAAATCTCCCACGTAGAAACTTTCTGTGATTTCTGTTAGGAGTTCTCTTTTGTGTTAAGAGTTCCTGGGGTTTGTTTGGCAGAAACACACTGAGTGAAATTTTGAAAGTCATTTCGCTGATTTTATGGGTTGACCATTCCATGAATATAACACAAACACATTGGAAAAATTCCTCCTTTTTTTTCTTAAATTAGAAATCCAAGTATTTACGTGCCCACAAAAAGTAATTTTTGGAAAAACCACAAAAAATTACTGACGAATATATATTAATTTAACCATATTCTGCTTTATGCTTACTAAAAATAACTTATATATTATATTTTGCAATTAATATATTTACTGGTTGATGGTAAAAAACTAAAATCCCTGTCCATTGGTGGGTGACTAAGTAAGCATAGAGCATGTTAATGTGTAATTTGTTTGGAGCATGACTATCAAAAAAGCAATTACGAAACCTCTTTTTAAAGAGTGAACAAGGGAGAGAACTGTGCAATGACTCTTACTTGAATAAGGCAACTCTTTATTTATCTGTATACTAATATGCGCAGATTACTCTCTTGAAGGTCTAGATTTCTGTTCAAATAAACTGGGTTTTATATTTTAATACAATAACCCACATTATATGTAAAAGAAGTTGCGTTGTAAACCTTTGTTATGTATGCATTTATATTTGATGTTTATGAATATCATAATAATTACTGATATTGTTAAAATTTTAATAAATAATTTATCAATTTGATGTCTTGTGGTTTCTCACTCTACAATACACTTCTAGGGACATGTAAAAATCGACAGAAATGTGTTCATATATTTATGTGGAGTAGTTTCAACATGTGCGCCAACAATTTTTCCCATGTCTGGGATACAACAATCTGTCACAAATTGGACAGTTTTTAAAAAGATAAATATATTTTATTCTGTTACAAAACTTGGGTACATATAACACATGATGAAATACCAGGATATACATAGATACTAATGTATACGCATACCGGACTGCACAGCTTAATCTGGGACGACACTTAGTTTAGTTTAAACCTATTTATTTTAGCTCGATTGCATCGAAAGCCTTAGGCTGATTTGAAACGCTCTCGAGTCCGTTTCCTGGGACTAGATGAACCAGTACTTGGTGTGTATATGGGGGGATCTAAAGAACGCTTCCACAGTGGGGATCGAACCCGTGACCTCCTGATTGCTAGGCGGACACCATATCCACTACGCCACGGCGACCTTGACGCACATGTATTCCCAGAACGAGGCTCATTTGCGTAGAAGAATTGGTATTTAACCCTTTGCATGCTGGGAAATTTGTCATCTTCTAAAATGTCGTCTGCTGAATTTCTAAAAATAGCATTTTCTTCGTGTTTTTTTTCAAAGAATACTATCAGAATAGCAAACAGTTTGGATCCTGATGAGACGCCACGTTTTGTGGCGTCTCATCTGGATCCAAACTGTTTGCAAAGGCCTTCAAAATCCGGTTCCAGCGCTTAAAAGGCTAAGGATCCGACAATCTGATTGCTTTGCTCGTGTGTATTGCCACTATTCACCACTTTGTAACATTAAACATTGATTGTGATGGAATTCGAAACTGCCACGTGCCTGTTAATGACGTACTTTGTTGGAACGTTTTCATGGATGTAGTAATAAATTTTAACATTAACGGCCACTATACGGATGTTTAATTGAATTTTTTCGATTTTTGTCCGTGTAGAAATGTTAACGACAGCGTGCCTAATGCCGTTTGTCTGCCTGAGTAGTTGTTTGTATTGACAGTCTTATGTAGCATTGGATTCAGAAAAGTACATCGCAAGGTTTGCGTGATAAACCGTTGTAATAGCGTACTGATTTTACTAGTAATAGTATACTGTACGAGATACTGCACATTTTCCGGGTTTATATCTTAATTATCCTCCTTTATCATTAAGCGTATAACTCAACAAACTTCACCAACATATTTCAACCCGTAACTGGTTTCGGGTCTAGACAAAATGTGCGGCTTTTAAAAAAGTCCTTATTTCTATCTAAATTCTCTTCGTCTTCCATTAAGCGAAATTACTCAAACACAATAAACTCGTCGTCCTTCACTTTCAAACTTCCACCCGTTATGTCCACCCTTGACCTTTCCACACCAGTTTCAATAGCTGCTTTCGAGTCTGGACATATCTTTGTGGCTTTTGAAATGTACTCTTGTTTAGTAACCTTCGATTGTGTGTCTGCAATAAGGACACACATGTCACTCGAGTCTACCTTATGGCATTAATGATAAGAAACCTTGCAAAACAATGCTGTCAAATAAATACCATTGCTGGTAAATCAATTTTAGGGTCAGACATTTAATCTGGTATTTATGTCGTATACTTAAACCGATTGCGGTTCAATAGAAATATTTTCGATTCGCATTTAACAGTCATTCAAAATCTACATAAAACGTCTTTGGAAATCTACGTTAAAAATTAATTGTCGTTATTATTTAATATGCTTTACGATAATGGCTTGGATAATATACGAAAAATATGCCCAAAGCATTTAAGTTGAAAGCATTGGATGAAGTATTGTCCGCAATTGAAAATTGTGTTATTGATCATCGGTGTTTTTCTCTGGCACTGAAAGGGCTACAACTATGTGAAATGCTGAAATATGTTTGAATGTGTGTTTTTTTTTTGTATAATTCAGTCTTTGAGTTTCAGTAAAGTTCATTGTATCTCCGGAACAGAGTGCCTAAAAAGGTTAAGTCCCAAACTGATTTCAAATATCCCAATATATGGAAATCTAAATATACAACGCAATAGATATACTTCGAATTGGCAGATAAATGTCATTAGTTATTTGGAAACAAAAAAACAACAACACTTATTTTGTTTAATCGAAGTTAATTACTGCCTACGAGTTTTTATTATCATGACGTTAAACATATTTTATCTTAAATAGTGTATAATTAAAATATGTGAAATTTGTATAAGTATATGTCATGCCTAAATCCCGTGCATAAAAGAAGAAGTTTAACGAATAATTGCTTAATTTGTTTTGTGCCAAAGAATTGTGAATGATTAGGCTACCCTATATTGAGTACGCTATAGAATGCACACCAACAATATGAGGATATTTTGGAAACTGAGGACTTAAACCCGGGTCCTTTCAGTTTATGAATAAGAAGCTGAATGAGATTAATTGTTAGAATGCTTACAATTACGCCCTTGAACCTATTACTTTTCAATCTACAACATTTTGTGATCTTAGATACGAAAATCAGACGGCTCTCCTGTTTCGTAAATATTGATGACGATGTATTTCCACGCTTCCACTCGACAATAAAAGTTGTTTTCATTAGATCGTTCTAATTTATGCATGTTGTAATTAATTGCAAAATTTACGACCGATGCTATGTGAATGTTTTATTGAAATGGTAAGGTATATCTGCTACGTTGATATTTTCTGACAGCGTGGATACAATCGCATTACATCGAGACGATTTACATTGGTCTGGAAAAAAAAACCTATACAAAAATTATACGGTAGGAATTCTAGTTTCTGTTCTACGGTTTATGAATTCGCATTCGAGGATTAAGTGCGAACGTGTGTTATCTGTTGAATTATTTTTATGTTAGATAGATGTTTTTCGACCCAACCTCGACATGCGTAAACATAAGTTGTTCTGCCATTGAACGGTGTAGTTGAAAAGACAATCAACACGAATTAAATAACTGAAAATAATTTATATTCATCGGCAAAAAATGGCCTTTCAATCAGGTTGGAGCCAATTTTGACCCTAGGAACATGATTTGAACAAACATGCCTAATACCAAACCTCTGTGCAGTGTGTTTTGACAGGAGATTGTTTTTCACTATATATCGGTATTTATAAAATAAACAAATAACCCCCATGGCTGGCCCGTTCTGACCCCAGTGGCATGATTTGAAAACAATTGAACTTAATCCAACTTAACAAAACATTCAGATAAGTCAGATTTTAAGCACAAGAACCTTTAATTGAATACACAATTCGAAATCACCAGCATTCAACAAATTATATATTAAATACAAACACTACTGTAAACGAAAACTATTTTTAAAAAAGATATGCAGCGTTGATGTTGTTTTTTGGTGGTGAAAAAGATCATCGGTCAAATCGATCAGATCAAGAAGAGGAGCGACTGTGCCAGTTTTGGTGATTTATTTCTCCATAATATATATTTGTGATAATTTATTCATATATAAATACTACATATATTAATGAAAAAATCAAAATAATGTCTTGTTGAGGGGTCTCGAATTTGTTGTTCATGGACAGATCGCCTATTTCTAAGTTTATCGCCAGTTCGGCCTATATAATATTTTTTGCATCAATTGCATACTAATACATTTAAATCACATTTTGTATATCACATGACATATTAGTTTTTATTTTGAACATTTTACCTTAAAAATCAAAATAATTCCCTTCAATAATATAATAATATATCAATATCAAATATTATATATATATATTATCGTAAATCATTGCTTATACATATTAAATAAATTTATAAATAAGCTAAAAAAGGTTAGATCATGTTGATGTTTTAAACGCATATAAAATAGAGTAAAATATCTCCCGTATATAAAGGTTTGTCAGGAGCGTGAATTTTTTATTAACAAATTTCAGTATTTTCTGCACATGTAACAAACACTTTTGATATTCGTTTAAATAGTAGTGTTTGAACTAAATTTCACATTCTGTGTGCACGATAATTATTGCATATACCAAATATCACTTTAAAGATAACTGACCGCGCACTGACAAGGATAATCTGCGAGATGGAATGAATTGCATTTACAGAGATGTCACTATCGCAGTTGAATGCATGAGTATATCAGGGCGGGGAACAGTGAGTAACAACAACATGCTATACATTTAAAATATTGCACATAATGCAATAAAATACTAATTGTTATTTATGAGAACAAAGCCTGGAAGTATAAAAGCTCAGGCAAATATAAAGATACACAAGTTAACAAGTTCTATTAACCAATACATCCAGAAGTCCAAAAGCCCAAGTGGACAAAGTAAGCATTCATTGTTTACAAGGTAAATATTTTATGATTAAACAAAGTAATAATACATTTCACTGATACAATACATACATATATTATTAAATACTAGATTTTTATATTTACAACTATCGATAGTATATATGTAATTGTATATGTGTAATAAATTCTAAAGGAGCTTATAAATTGCAACCATGTATCAAATATATTATTATGTACATAGGTTAGGTCTGCATGTGAAATAATGTACTAACACTTTGTACTAACCTCAAGTTACAATTTTCGTTTCATGAGGGACACGCATATAATATTTATATATATACAAAAACACACAAACATCTATATGCAGTTTAAATAAAATTAAAAGCGACCGTTTAACACATACATAGGTCAACGCGGAACACATGTATTATTTTTCCCTTACTAAACATGATTTGTAAATGTAACAGCATAGTTTGTGTAGCAACGTTTTCAATAAACTTGTGCATGTTAGGTCGGTGTCTGAAATAAAATGGTATATACTGGGATCTTAATTCTGAATTCATTCTACACTATGAAACAAAGTGAAATTCATCTTCTAATATATTACACATATAACACTTTCTTTCGCCTATGGAACGGGAGAAGGTTTGGCCCATCTACATTCTACATACATTAATGTGAAGAGCATCTTAGTTTAGAAAAACTTATACGAATTGTTTTAATTGTGCACATATCTAAATAAGGCTGAAATTTACACACACGGTATTGCTTTTATAAGTTAAGTGTCAAACTGTTGTAGCTGCTTAATATTATTTTATTTGATCAAATAGTTTTAACATGAACACTCAGGTTTATATGATTGCAAAACGCAATGCTGCATTTCTCTATTTATCATTTATCATATGCTGAATAATCATTTATTCATTCACGCTAATTGGCCGAAAATATCAAATTTCATTGATATTAATTTAGATGGAAACCTGGAATTGACAACTACACTGAAACAAATGTCATTACAAATTAATAAAGAATTGTGTTTTCAGTGCAGGAAACAAAACTATTCATCGCTATTGCACTGCTGGATCGCGAGCTTATGTAAAACACATTACTTTAAAATGTTTGAATGTCAAAAAGAAAAACTATTTGAACGAATGTTCATAGATTTATCAGGGTAGGGAACAGTGAGGAAGAAAAACGTGCTATTATATTTACTGGTGCACAGAATGCAATATAATACTAATAATAATATATATAATACTTATTGATATATACTGTATGCGAACACTGTCTGCAAGTATAAATACCCGGTACTCTAGCAATATAAAGAGGCGAACACACGATGTATTTATTTTGACAGTTAAGTGTCAAACTGGTAGAAAATGTTCTCAACATTTAATTGGATATAAATTAAGGTCAAAACCTGGCTTAGAAAGTGACTCTGAAAAACAGACTTAACAATTAAAATAATAAAGAAAATTGTTTTCAGTGCAGGAAACAAAACTATTCATGATACTTCAAAACAAAGGATTAAACAAATTTCAAGTCATGAACAATTGATTTCTTAAGCATTTTTAAAGAAATGACACCCTATACATAGATCCAGTGCGATGTTTAATGTTATGTTAATGACCGACATTATATTTTGCACTTACAATTGTTTTTGTATTTTGACAAGCAGTTCATGTCAACGTGTGAAGCCAAAGAGAGAATCACAAACAATTATTAGAGGAGAATAACAATCTAAAACATTACATAACAATTCTAATGTTCACATTAGCTCTTTATATTCTTTGAACTCATGACGATGTTTATTTACAAAATACTTGCTTCTGCAATAATACTTACATTGTTGTATTATTATAACACAATGTTCCAATGCACAACAACACAATCCCATGGCACTATTAATAATTTGAATACACAATCAAGATAAATGTTATTTCAATTTGAACACCCGGATGTTGTTTTTCTCCGCCAGGCCCACAATGATCGAGGCAGTGTGTCTGTTGTAGCAGACTGACATTGGTGACCACACTCCATCCTCCTGTGTAGCAAGAGTGGCCAGCTTCCTTCTGCCCTCACTATTTAACTGTATGATAGTGTTGGAAAACCATCCACAGATCAGCACCTGGCCTGCAGGTGCCACATGTACACACATTGGACAGTCTGTGGTTGTGAAGGTGGCCAGGACTGAACCATCCCTGTCCAGGGTGAGGAGTTTGTGCTTGTAGTTGTTAGTCAAAGTGATGTACAACTTGTCCCCTGTGGGACTCACAGCACAACTGCATACTGCAAAACAGAGTAACACCAAGATATTGAATTATATGTAAAGTAGTTAATAACAAACCTGAATGAAACTGTATAAATAACGTGTTGCTCAATACCACATATAACACATTATTCAGATCTGTATGAAGTCCAGTAATAATTAATAATAATGTTTGGCTGGAAGTTTTGTTTCAGTGTTTTGTTTTCGCTTAATGCTTGAGATGTATGTAACACATAATGCAATATTTTACATGACAAGCACACACAAGAATAACTATAGATATTTGTATTGCTGAAAATGAAATATTGTATCTAGTGTCTTCATCAGTTACAAAAGTCAGTTGTTAGAATTATAAGTTCATAGCCATTTATTGAAAATTTAAAATACATCCAAAACGTTTTTAAAACACAAAAACACAGGTGAAAAAAGTTATTGAAAAGCACACATTGTCTACTGTGAAACCAACATAATTGAACGGACATGAATGTTCGTGTTTTTGTTTTTTAGTTTCTGTTCAACCATGAAATACAAATTTCAACCAAGTTTCAGGTCCAAAGTCGTACATGTATATCGGACATACTTAAATACACCACACACATTTAAGATCCAACGAATGTGTCCGATTTTACCCATCCATGAAATTTAATGTAAATGAAGTTAACTGAATTCGCAGTAATGTTTTTACATAGAATAGAAGGAATGTTTAAATCAACTAAACACGAACTTGTATTCTTAAATGTGGTTGGCACAATAAACTATTGATTCATTCTAAATCTATTGATTACAATATTCCTAACGATATGAAGATAAGTTAACTATTGGTCTTACCTGTAGAGCTGCCTGATTTATCCTCCCCTTCCTCATACATCTTGCTGACAAGTTTTCCGCTCAGTGTGTACTTGTAAAGTGCAGTATCATTAGAAATATACAGGTCTCCCTGGTGGCAGGCAATACCCTTACATGTATGTTTAAACTGAAGCTTCCTTCCAAGTAGCAGCTGCCCGGTATTGAATGTGATACACTGGATAAACCACTTATTAAAAGTCACAGCCACCTCACTGGGCATGATTTGACATACATCGTTTAAATATTCAACATCAAAACGTTCATCAAAACTCAAGTATCTCACCACCTTGTAGTGCTGGTCAAGCAGCTTGATTTTATTATTTTTCCGGTCTGCAACCAGGACCTGTCCGTCTGGGAGAACACAGATGGCTGAGATACTGCAGTCCGATGAATCACTTGACATTCTCACATAATGTACAGACTTTCCCTGCACAATGAACATCTTGTTAGGATTCTCTTGTACCATCGATGTCTGGGTACTGTGTGCAATCTTCCCAAGACCTGACAGTTTGGACAAGTACTGTACAATGTCATTGTTAGGCTCGAATGATATTGCAACTTTAACCTCAAGAGAGTTCTCTCTCAGAAAGATTTCAGACTTCTGTATTTTATCCTTGCATTTCTTGGTAGCTATAAAAGATAGCTCTAGCCTACTTTTATCACTAATGTCCTGTGCGGCGTCTCGAAGTTGTTGCAATTCATTCCTTAGCCTGATGCATTTGTCAACATCACTGTTGGAAGAGGCTTGCAGTTTGGTTAGAGCATCTTTCATTTCCTTCAATGTCTTCTGTTCAATCGTGTCTAAGGCTGAATTAATTTTTTGCCGAGTATCGTGTATCGTGTGTATCTGCTCATCATACGAACTTTGCACAGACCAAACGCTAGCTTCTCGGTTGTCTTGAAGTTTCTTAATTTTTTCCACTAAAGTTTGGATAGAAACTGACAGTTTTTGAAGGTCTGTGGACTGATTCTTTACTTTGTCGGATATAAGAATTACCTTTTTGCAGAGTCTAAAAAACAAGAGAATTAAACACGAGCTGTGTCTGTGAAACACAATGCCCCCATTGCATTTTGAAGCCGCACAGCAGCTTTATCCCAATCGAAAAACTCATGACTAAGTTAAGGTCCATTGATATTTGACAAAGTCGAAAGCCCACAACTGTCTGTGATTTTGTTACACGAAACACAATTAATAAAAATGGTATATAATTCCAAAATAAGGTCAATATTTGAAAGTCTTTAGAAAAAAAAAATCCAAGAAACTGTTATTTTAGAGAAATATCCAAGGCTCGTTACTTCGTCAAATATCAATGTACCAGAACAAAACTCAGCTTTGATCTGAAAGTCATGCAGGTAGACACACGCACAAAAATTGGGTTAGTATCTGAAAGCGTTTCGGAAAAAAATCGTAAAAGTGTTATTTTAGAAAAATGGTTAAATCAATGGTCATGCAAGTAGACAAACACACCAAAAATCAGGTAAATATCTGAAATCGTTTACGAAAAACTCTGGTAACGGAATGCCGGATGGACGGACAGACAGTGTGACTGTTATGTGCCACTCTACCAAAGGCATAAATACAAATATGTTAATTATATAAAATATTTAACAACCTTATTTTATAGTTTGGTCATGGGAATCTAAAAATTATTTGGTAAAATCAGAATGAAATTTATCAATATTAGATTCAAGCTATATGTAAACATGGTATTTACACAAATATTCATTCATTTAAATTTAGAACCGAAATATTTATTTCATCAGTAATTTTAGTGGATGAAAAATCAATGACCCACTTAAAAAAAGAATCTTAAAACTGCAGACTTTTAATTATAATTATTGTACATGAAAAGCTTAATGGTTTTGCTAATAATTTGACATCGCTGCAAAAAATCTTTCGTTGATATTATATTTAACTATGTTTTGCAAATAATTTGACATCGTTGCAAAGAATTTTGGAAACCCTACATTTGTTTCTTTACGATGGTGTTTTTTCCCATAACTGAAGTAAATAAAAAATATACCTGTGATTAAGGGATGCGCAATTCGTGCAGCACAGCTCACTGTGATCATCACAAATCATAGTAAGGTTTTCTTCTTTATGGACGTCACATTTCAAAAGAAAATCTTCCACCTTCTTGGCTACAGGCCATTTCTTCATATTTCCCCTTCCGAAGGGGACATGTTTTGTAAACAGCTGGGTGTGCATGACATTACATTTCCCACAGTAAAACTTGACGCACGAGTCACAGTAGAAATCAGACATATTAGCCAATGTCTTGTCTTCACAGGTCGTGCACAAGAAGTCTCGGAAACTGTCAGATCCCTTTTCAATGTCGGATTGTGAAAAGGTTGCCATTTTACCTAATGAGTTTTACAAGCACGGCAGCTTAAGATCACTTCACCTTTGGTTTAACTGTAATATATGGGTATCCTGTAATGCTGGTGTGTTAAATTATTGAGATGAACAAATTACAGCCATCTATCAATTTGTCTAACACTTCCACTAACAAACAAAGATAAAACCAAAGTTACTATGCAATCTGTCAACTGCACCGTAGGGTAATATAAAACCATATGAATAACCTGAGTTTACGGTTGGTTTATTTGTGCATTAATATTTCAACTCCAGGCTGTGTTTAATCAATAAATCAATGGGAATAATTGCTTTCAGTGAACTTGATAACATTGAGCATTTGTAACCGTAAACCACTTTAATGCCAAGTTAGGACTCCAAAAAAGCTTTAAAGAATGTTCACTTCACGAATAAATATTGTATGGACAAACACATTTATTAAATAATTAAGAACTTGAAAAACAATCAAACTCTCTTCGTCAAGCCTGAAATATTCCACAATTACGTGCCTTTGTTTGAGGAAATTGATAGTTTAGTGGCTTTAACTCACTTATAATTTTCAAATTGGCTCAGGACACAATTTAAATAAAACAAGGGGTGCGCTCACCACATGTATGTAAAAACTATTAGGTGCAGACCTTTCGGTGTTTGTGTAAAAACTATGGTTTTTATCTAGTTTTTTTCTCTTTGTGACATATGTTTGATATGGTCAGATACAATATTAGGACAAATTTAAGATTTTACTTAATACATAAAAACAACAAGTAAACATTACGGTGTGGAAAACTTTGAACCAATGACATGGTTTAAACGAGCTTAGTAGTGGGCCACCATACAATGTTGAACAGCAAATATGAAACCTTGGGGTTTAAGAACATTACGATTTGTGTAAGTTATTTCATATAAAAGTCTCTATAAATCATGTGACCCATTAGGAATGATTTAAAAACTTAGTAGAAGATAACCTCAAAATGTTACACGTCAAATATTAAAACCCTGACCCTTACGGTTTCAGAGAAGGTTTTGGAAGTTATGTACTATACATGTCTATTGTTGTATATATATATAAAACAATTAG
>VMBQ01013555.1:0-17110 GCA_007657795.1 Dreissena rostriformis | reverse complement strand
TCAACGCTCAGGTACATTCATGAACAGTTGTTCATTGTGCATTAACTATGATCCTACGCAAGTTCGTGTCACGTGCAAGCAATACTAAGTATGGCGATTGATAAAACCCTAGATTCATACATGTGCTTAATTTGTAATAACAATGGCTGATTTTGTCAAATGGAGGAAATGGTATTTTTGCGTGTCTTTAAATTTTGATAGATATATGTTTTATTTGACAACATAATAAACTACATGACGGACATAACAACTGGCTTGCATTTTCCTTGCCCTAATATATATAAACGAGATATAATTTGAAAACACCACAATACACGGAGATATTACTCCTATTATCGCAATGTCTGTAAGGTATTATTTACCTCTACAATTAGCGATCTCTTTTTTTCAAACAGATTAGACTTATCAGTTAGATAAAGTCCAACAAGGTGTCAAATGTCTTTATTGGTAAAAAACTAACATTAAATGTGTCATAGCCTTAAATCGGGTGCCGTTTGTACGGGTTTACAATTTAATCGGGTGCCGATTGTCCGGGTCGACAAATTAATCGGGTGCCGATTGGCCGGGATTGCAAAAACACCCAGGGTGCCGATTGTCCGGGTGCGTATATGTTTTCTGTGGAATGTGGCCTTTATAAATGGTTAAGGTGTGACTTTGTGACGTGTCGGTGCTCCTGGGGTTGAGACTTTTTTTAAGCCATTCGTGTTTTGTATAAGCGTGTAGATGCATACGCGCGCGCCTGCGTGTGTGTGACCGTGTATCTGTGCGCGCGTGTGTGCGACTATGTGTGTGCATGCGTGTGTGTGACTGTGTGTGTGTGCCTGCGTGTATGTGTGCAATTTGGCTGTGTGTGTACGTGTGTGTTTCGTTTTTTAATCGTTTGGTCATAGATCTCGTGCTCTATCTGTTCAATTAATATTAAACTCTAACCTTTCGATTTTTTTTTACACTTTATTGCTGGTTAAAACGACTGTATAATATAAAGTTGTAATGCTTTTAATACGTATTTAGGGATTTGAGTGCAACGGACAAATGAATATGAATGCTTTACAAAGTTTATACGTTTATAAATAAAAGGAGAATAAATCAATTATTCAGTTGATTTCTTTAAAATTTGTCAAAGGGATAATTCATTAACTATTCAATTATTATACAATATTGAGAATGTTTACAGTTGTTGAAATTGACAATACCCGCGACAGGCGGCTATAACTTTTTAACGACATCNCGCCACGTTCTGTGGCGTCTCATCTGGATCCAAACATTTTGCAAAGGCCTTCAAAATCCGGTTCCAGCGCTCAAAGGGTTAATGCGTGTGCGTAAAGTGTTATCCAAGATTAGCCTGACAGTCACGGTATGATTCACAAGATAACAACCCATCTGAGAAATGTTGGTTTATTCAACACTGTTGATTCAGCAAGCATGCACAGAACAGTGACATCATTTTTTTTAATTTCATTTGATGTTTAAGTTTAATTATTATCAGACGTATTCTTTTGTTAATAGAAAATTGCAAACATGATGGGATAAATAGAACACAAGGTTAGTGTTGATAAAATGGTTGCTTTTGAGAAATTAATTCTTTGAAGTCAAGGATTTTCTTTTGAAGGATAGTTTCAAGATAACTGAAAAAAATATTTTTTAAACAATGTTTATGCAAAAGCAGATCAGAATGGAGCCACAGGGCGTTTGCCTGTTGGATAGTCAAAATAATTAGACGTCATCTACACCGCTTATGTCTAAACGGCTACCGTCGTTTTCCTATAGCAAATTGATTTCAGCTTTTTTTTCAGTTTTTCTTGTTAAATCTTTGCTAATACATACAATGATCATTAGTTAGACATAAATCGTCTACTGAATTTAATTACTAGGGTAACTGACATTTTGTAAATTGTTCAGGAATGCATATTTTCCAAAATTTTCCGAAATACCGTAAAAGCACTTACGTGATTTTTTGCACTGAAAATAGTTCAGTGTTGAAATTATGGTTACTGCTTCTTTCTTAATTATATGTTTAAATTTTTTTATTATACATGTAATACTAATCAGAAAATTGGAATACGGGAAAATGTTTATTATTTTAATAAGACAGTTTTTTGCATCTCCTGAAAATTTTAGAAAATNAATATCTAAATTGATTTAATCTGCACCTTTGTAAAAATAAACAACACCTCTGAATCCCTACAAACTAACAAATCAATTTACTGCTGCCTGTGTCGTTTCCTAAAGCAAATTGATTTCAGCTTTTTTTCAGTTTTTCTTGTTAAATCTTTGCTAATACATACAATGATCATTAGTAAGACATAAATGAGAACGATTACCTCTTAAATGTGTAAAATTGTGCAAGATCAACAGTTTTGTAGCTTTTGAAAATAAACATAAACAACACACGAAGTGTATTTGTCGGTTATAGAATTACTTTGAACGAAATTAATTGTTCATAGGTTACACATGACCAATTGTTGTTGTACAACAAACAACAGCATATTTAAGCTTTCTGTACACTTTTAATAAATGAAACCTTTATGTGTGTGTTAAAAGCAGCAGTTGTATACATTAATATTTATTTGCACAACGTAATGAAAGGTATCAATTAAGAAAATATGTGTTTGTGAGGAAACAAGTTCAAAGAATATATGGTAGGTGTTTATTTCAATCCAATATGCCATATGAGGCACACGAGGAAAACATATCTTCACAAGAAATAAACACAAATAAAAAAAAAATACACAAGTACTTCCACACACGCGAACACAAACAAACACTCATACAAACGAGAACACACTCACAAGTAAACAAAACATACATTAACGTACATGAACTAAACTTGTTTACATCATGAAAAAAGCGGAGAAGCTCATCATGTGCGAGAAATAATAATAATCGAAAAATTTCTGCACATTATAATAATTATCGAATAGTTCCTTAAATGCACATAAACAGATGCGATCAGCATATAGTTACCGATATCGGTAAGCTCTATCGAAACGAAATATAGAACTTATTCGGTAATCATAACAAAAATGATGTCAGCAAATTACATAGCAACATAGATTTAAAACATAACTAACGATAAACATAGTATGAACATATAAACAAATAATACATTTCTCTGTACAATGTTTCTNGCATGTGGGTTTGTGTATTGTTTGTAGGGTATCAGGGTAGGGGGGGGGACTTTGGTGGCATATTTAAATATTCAAGAATAAAGTTCTGAATTTAGTAGGCAAGTTTATTTTAAAGTATTATTAGCAAATACATCATTTGAAACACTTTTCTACGCCCAGGGCAATATTGGCATTATATATTCAAATCAAAGTCTTTTAAAGTGATACAAATGAATGAGCCTGTCTCTGGGAAAATGGGACTTAATGCATATGCTGCATAAAGTGTCATCCCAAATAAGCCAACAAAAGGGTAAAACATGTCTAGGCGGAAAATGTTGTCCCTTATCAGACAGTGTGGACTGAACATGCTGTTCTCGCACGATATTTTACGCACATGCAATAAGCCTGGAGTTATCAAAGCCGACTCAAATAATACTCATTAATCCCGATCAAAGTCAAACTAACATGAGTTAATGCATTCCATGCCAAGAATTCCTCACCTGTGGTACTGACTAACTCCACTCTGAACATCTCCGAGTTTTCCATGTTAGAATCGTCCAGTATGGTAATATCCAGCGTGGCATTGCCCCTGCCGTCTGCAAAGGTGACCTCCCCCTCAGTGCCCACATAATCTTCCCCCACAGTTGCCGTGACGTTGGTTACTCTGTAGAGCACTGACACATTTCCATAGTTACCACCAGTTCTGATCAAGGGAATCTTAGCAACACCTTCTTCCTCTGTCACTGCAAACATTAAAATATTGTCAAATAAATAAATAAATAATAAATGAAATAAATATAATCAATTTGTAAATGTTGTAACTTTATATAAACGCTGAAACTAGAACTTTAATGGCTTCTTGTTAACAAAAAAACAATAACACTAAAAGTAAGTGAAAGCAATGAATCGAAGTGCATTATTCTTCTGAACATCAAGTATGAATAAAATGTAAATACTTAAAGTACTCCGAAAATTTCAATCATAGAAATAAATGAAAGCAATTGAATAATCTGCTAACAACTTTGAATTCTAAGGTCTAACTACCTANTACAATATCATATTTGATGCAATCAATGAACCATATCTTACAATATCATATTTGATGCTATCAGTGAACAATATCTTACAATGGTATATTTGTAATCAATGAACCATATCTTACAATATCATATTTGATGCTATCAATGAACCATATCTTAAAATGTCATAGTTGATGCTATCAATTAACCATATCTTACAATGTCATATTTAATGCTTTCAATGAACCATATCTTACAATGTCATATTTGTAATCAATGAACCATATCTTACAGTGTCATATTTGATGCCAATCAATGAACCATATCTTATAATGTAATATTTGATGCTATCAATGAACCATATCTTACAATATCATATTTGATGCTATCAATNCAGATAAGCCTGTGCAGTCTGCACAGGCTAATCAGGGACAACATTTTCCGCTGAAACTGGATTATAGTTCTTTTACTTCCCTAAAACTTAAACATCCATAAACCCGGAAAGTGTAATCTTTAGTTAGCCTGTGTGCACTGCCCAGGCAAATCTGGGACAACAATTTACGCACATGCATGTATCACAGTATTCCCAAAAGGAGACTCTGTAGATATTGTCACATACCTAGCTCCATTTGTAGGGTTCCTTAGATCCAAATAAAACTGTTTGGGGTATGGATTACTGGAGGCCTGGAAAGGTGTCAGACTGATTTCGATGTACTGAAGGTCCTGTCTCCCTGCCTCAAACACGAGTATCCCAGACTTCCCGGCGAAATCCTCGCCCTCCAGCGCTGGGTACACCATCACACCGTCCAGACTCAGTTGTGAGGTCATCTGAAGGCTACGGTACCCGACCTCCACGCGATAGTCTCGGCCCATCGTGCGAGAGACCTTAAGCCGCACACTGCTCTCTATGTTACTGGCTATTATTGTCCTGTTTGGTGAAAACAACAAGCACATATTGAGCAGGGTTCTCTGGAAATTTAGTTAAATGCATGTGCGCAAAGAGTCATCCCAGATTAGCCTGTGTCATCTGCACAGGCTAATAAGGGACAACACTTTCCGCCGGAAACTTGATTTGGCTTAGAAGAGACTTCCTTTAAACTAAAAAAAAATACAAAAGCAGAAAGTGTCATCCCTGATAAGCCTGTGTAGACTGCACAAGCAAATCAGGGATGACACTTTACGCACATGGAATAAGCCCCGTTTTCCCCGAAATCCACTCTTACCAAACAACTCTACAAAAACCCAGAAACAAATTTCTGCAAGTAAATCCTTTATACCTTGAGTCATCCGTAAACTGAATGAGTCCCCTGATGTGGTCACTGGCTGCCACATTCACACGAGCTGTCAGTCGGTCCTGATTCAACTTGGCATCCATCTTGACCGAGGTGAGCTTCACTACAAAACTGTGATCCTCCTCTGGGATCTTAAAGTTAACAGATCAAGTATGACAAGAAAATGAGCCTCTCTGCGGGACACTGGGCTTGATGCATGTGCATAAGTGTTGCCCCATATAAGCCTGTGCAGTTAGCACAGGCTAATCAGGGACGACACTTTCGCTTCTATGGTATTTTTCGTTGAAAGGAACTTTCTTTTAAAACGAAAATCCAATCTAGACGGAAAGTGTTGTCTAAGATAAGCCGATGTGGACTGCTCAAGCTAATCTGTAATAACACTATACACACATGCATTAAGCACAAATTTCCCAAAATAAGGCTCAATTATAAAACAAAACAAGTGATGTATTTGTGAAACACTATGTGCCCTTTTGAGTGATTTTGACCCATATATTTGACCTTTGACCTTGAAGGATGACCTTGACCTTGACTTTTCACCACTAAAAATGTGCAGGTCCATCAGATGACACATGCATGCCAAATATCAAGTTGTTATCTTCAATATTGCAAAAGTTATGGCAAATGTTAAAGTTTGTGCAAACAAACCAACAAACAAACCAACAAACAAACAGACAGGGCAAAAACAATATATCCCCCAGTATACATGTAGATTGGGGGACATACGAATGTGATAAAAATTAAGATTAGTTTGCTCAGTGTTTTCACCATTATTCCGTCACATGATCATAGTATGTTTTTTATTAGTATTTTATGATTTCCATTTTATCCGTAATATTCCAATTATCTTAAAAACCATCAAATTACATTTATAATCTGTATAATTATTTGTTTCTATGATAACTTAATTTTGTATATAACATTCCAAGATATAACATTGAATGAAAGAAAAACACATGTTATTCATTTACAATAAACTGGTTAATTAATTGTTGATAATTAATAAAATGTTAATAAAAATAATAATCCTGCATACGTTATCATTCACAAGTGTGATGTTGAAGTAGCAGACGTCTTTTCGTCCGGGACACAAAGCAGTTCCCGCAGTTTTTTCGAGCTGGGAAGCGAGAATCACGTCTTCTGTCTCGGCACTGTTAGCAGACACCTTGGCCATCCAGGAAATCTGAAACAGACATTTGGGCTTAATGCATGTGCGTAAAGTGTCGTCCCAGACACTTTCCACTTTTACGGCATATTTTGTTTAAAGGAAGTCTGTTCTATTAAAACAAAAATCCAGGCAAGGTGGGCAGTATCGTCCCTGATAAGCCAGCGCTGGGACAACACTTTATCCACATGCACTAAGCCCCATGATTCCAGAATGTGACTCATTTGGACCATCATTTACTAAATTCATCATGTTTAAATGTAAAAGAAACAATTGTTTTTGTAATCATTAATTCTTAAAACAACTGGAGAAGCCAGTTTTATTTTGTGTTAAACAATTCATATTTTAATTATTTACTAGCACTTAACATAACACAACATTCTATTTCTGCAGTGTTCCCCCACCTCCACTTCCCCAAAGAAGGCGTCTGTTCTGACCAGCTTTAGAGTGACCACAGGATTGGTGTCCTCATTGACGGACACGGTCAGAGAGTCCTGGGAGAATCCTATCACCCCATTGGATAGGTCGTTCTCAGAAACAGTGATAATGGTGAAGCCCTGAAATACCAGAAAATTGAGAAACATGGGATAGCACTGGTAATACGAGTTATTTGTTACATTATGTTAATATACCAAACATTTTAAGAGTCGGCTTGGAAATAAGATTCTTGCCAAAATGCAATATGCTTACTAAGACAATAAATTAAGACCTGTAAATATTAATTGTAAGCATTTTTATTAGAAAAATTAGAATAGTGGTTCAACTACCACTCAAAATAAACAATTCTTTAAAATGATGCCCAAGGAAACAACCTTACAAAATAAGAGTCAAATTCATAAAAAGATTACATAAACCGTTTCCTGCTCGGAAGCAAAGTGAAAATGGCTATTATTAATGCAACCGGCATAAAACCAGAACAGCCTGCGCGTAAGTATCTTAAAGTAGGAAATGAAGGCTTTAAAACTTGAAACTATTAAGAGAGATGTTAAATTAATTTAAAAAAAATATGGGACTTCAAAAATGTCAAGTGCGTATCTGAGTGGTAAAGATTAAAGACATTGTGTGATACAAGCTGGCCACCTTTTTGCCCCCGTCTGGTTCCCCTTGTGCGATCCTAGCGCCCCCTGTAGGCTGGGTCAGGTACACAAGCACTGTCTCTGCAGGCTCAGCCATGTCGTCTGCTAGAAGCGTCAGTGTCACATTCTTCGCGAGCTCATTTTGCTGCATGAATGGCAAAGGAAATAGTGTTCATTAAGGTGTTATAGCATATGCAGAGGTCCAAATAAATGTACAAGCATAAATTATAAACTCTTTTTAAGAAATACATGACAAAAATAAAAAGCGTGCATTCCTCATGTTTGCAAATGTGCAGTTTATATATTCAGAAGTAAGCAATTAGGTCTTACACTAGTCAGAAATCTTACTTGATTATTTTATTCAAATGAAGTTACTAGATTAGGATGAGTTCAAAATGCTATTATATTAAAATATTATTCAAATTAGCAATATAACATAATTACTTTCTATGGGTAAAAGAACTTTCGACAACATTAAAATTCCTGATGGACAAAAAAACAACAAATATAATACAACAGGGGTGTCTTAAAAAAAGTCTAATAAACACATTGAATAAGTTTTTTTTCTTAAGTTAACATTGAAAATTGATCAATGAGAGTACCTTAAATTCCACTTTTGTATCCAAGACAACATAGTCCGAGCCTCCTGTAGCGGATGTGAATCTATCCCGGTTCCCAAGCACTTCGGTGATCGTGTTGTTCCCACTGGTGCCCGGTCTGGGGACGATCTGCCCCGTCCAGTCCTCACCCCCACCCACTGTCCGCACAAGTACACTCACTGTGCCGAATATGCCCCCTGCAAAATAACATATTGACGATTGTAATGACAAATATGTTCTTAGGATAATTATCAAGAACTACTGATATCACTAACCCTTTGAATGCTGGGAAATTTGTCGTCTGCTAAAATGTCGTCTGCTGAATTTCTAAAATTAGCATTTTCTTCAAATTTTTCAAAGAATACTATCAGAATAGCAAACAGTTTGGATCCTGATGAGACGCCACATTCTGTGGCGTCTCATCTGAATCCAAACTGTTTGCAAAGGCCTTCAAAATCCGGTTCCAGCGCTCAAAGGGTTAATGACCGTCTAATGGAACATTTATGTTTGACAGACAGGCATGGAAATGATTAGTAAAGGTACATCCTACTTTAATGTTTTTTTTTTTGTTTTTTTTTATTTCAAACAAAAACATTGCAGTTCCTAGCAATTGTAAAAAAATGTTAAGGGGTGTTGCGGCAGTTTATTTAACCGATGATATATTTATGGCAACACCGATGCTATTATCACAACCCAATAGTTTTGTTATCAGAATCATCACACATTTATGACCGAGTAGGTTCATAATAGGTACTCAGTGGTTCGATCCCAGGTGCGGTAAACTTTTTTTTATTCTTTTTTTCTTTCTTTTATTTCACTCTTGTTTTTTTCCTGGAGCTCTTTAGTCCTGTTGTTTACATTAATAAATTTAAAGCATTTAATCACAAACTCCAAAACATGCCGAAATCTGTCAACAAGTCCCTGTTATGGAGGATTAAGGTCGAGTTTGATACTGTATGGTCTTATGTTTGTGATTAAATATTGTATTAGTGCTGTGTTTTAGTAAGCCGTTGTGATCCCAATTAAGATTGTAAACAATCTATAATGTTTATGCATAACAGTCTGTGTACCGGTACTTGGGTTTCGCCTAATTGCTGTATTTTAGGAAATTTGACATAGACGGTAGGGATAGTTGAACAAAAAAATCTCTGTTAAAAGTGCGGTGACCCCCCTTTTTTATTTTTGTTTTATGATAACAATACGTAGATGAACATATTTGAGCAGTTTCGCAAAAAGTTATTAGATAGAACTTTTTTAACTTCCATTTTTGTGTTAAAATAGTAAAAAAAATACGTTTTTTTGGGTGACATAAAAATTATAAAAATTAAAATTTCTTAAAATTTAACTTGTGTTCTCCATTTTTTGGTAGTTTGTGGTTTAATTAAATGGTATATGATATATATTAGCTTATATAATATCAATATGTTGCCAATTTCAAAGGTTATTAATCATTTTTATGCAATAAGAGATTTTTCAGTTTTAATGAAAAAGTACATGTTATATAATGGTGAATAAAATTAAAACAAGGCCGGTGACCCTATGTTTTTATTTCATTTTTCATATAGTATTTTTATGTAGTACTTGAATATAAATTTTGATCAAAAGTTATTAGATGGAAAAAAATCAGCAAAACTGCAGCAACACCCCTTAATTTATATGACCCTACTAATGCAAAAAAAGGTCTAATACCATAGCGTCGCTGCAGACCAGCCTGCCCATCTGCGTAGTCTGATCAGGCTTTACACTTTCGTTTATAAAGTCCTGAAAGGTTTCGTGGTCTAATTAGCGGACAGAGTAGCTCCTGACTAGGCTGCGTGATTTGAGATACCCTGGCAACTTATGGCATAAGACCCATTTTCGCGTTATGCGGCTCATGTAAGCACTGAATACCAACCAATTCTCTTGACTGTAATGTTGATGTCTTGATATGCCTCGTTCACAGTAACAGTCACTGGCTCCATGTTGAGTACCCCGTACGGGTCATTGGACTCCAGGATTGTGACAACAGACGTCGCACGCAAGTAGCTTATACGTGGGGAGATACCTACAAACAAGGACATCCTTAAAACATGAGCCTTGTTCTGGGAAAACTGAGCTTCATGCATTGTGCATAAAGTGTCGTCCCAGATTAGCCTGTGCAGTCCACAAAGTCTAATCTGAGACAACACTTCCTTCCTTAACTGGATTTTTGCTAAGAAGAGACTTCTTTTGAAGAAAAACTCCATACAAGCCGAAATTGTCTTCCCTGATTAGTTTGTGCTGACTGCAAAGGCTAATCTGGGACGACTCTTTACGCACATGCATTTAACACAGTTTTTTTCAGAACATGGCTCATATGTGTTTCATGGAAATGATTTTGTCTTATTTTTATAAAAAAAAAAACATTCTGTCACATTTTAACACCATTTTATGTATGGTATATAATAATGATTAATAACCTGGGCCTGATGTGAAAAGTATGTAAATAAAAATTACTATGTATGGTTGGGTAAATCAATAACTGGTTTGCTCTAAACACATGCTATGCTGTATTAAAGGATCAATCTGAAAGATGTTGTGCAAATCATTAAGTAGAGAATGTTTACTTACTTGGTGAGGTGTCTGTGGGGAACTTCTCCACATCGGTCAGATTGACGTGGAACATCTCGGCCTGCTCCGGAATGTAGTCCTGTACGATCTGTAAACATCAACATCACACAACATATATCAAACATCAACATCACACGACATATATCAAACATCAACATCACACGACATATATCAAACATCAACATTACAAGAATATATCAAACATTAACATTACAAGAAATATATCAAACATTAACATCACAAGAAATATATCAAACATCAACATTACAAGAAATATATGAAACATCAAAATTTCAATAAGTATATCAAACATTAACATTGCAAGAAAAAAAAAAAATCAACATATCAAGAAATATATCAAACATCAACCCCACAAGAAATATATAAGCCTTAATCAAGGAAAACAGGGCTTTATATATGTGCGTAAAGTATCGCCTAAGACAAGCCTGCACAGGCTAATCAGGGATGACAGTTTCTGCCTAAACTGGATTTTCACTAAGAAGAGACTGTTATGAAAAATACCATAAAAGCAGAAAGTGTCGTCCCTGGTTAGCCTGTGCAGATTGCACAACTTATCTGGAACAATACTTTCGGCACATGAATTAAGACCAGTTTTCCTAGAACAAGGCTAAATAAAGCTAAATAAGTCACATCAACAACTAAATATTAAAACATGATTAATATTAACGTTTGATTGTAAATAGAAAGTTTTCTCTTCAGTACATATTAAGCTACTGCACTCACATCAATCATAATTAGCCCCGCTGTCTGTCCCGGTTCCATGACTACGGCATGATTCTCCAGGGTGGTGAAGTCGTACTCGGAGGCGTCGACCCCCTCTGCGCGGTACTGAACCTCCAACTTACCCTCCGAACCGTACACCCTCTCCACTTGCAGGTAGATCTGCAGTATATGGAGTACAGTGATAGAATAATGGTTGTTGTGAAAAAAAACTGGGCTTAATTCATGTGTGTCAAGTGTCATCCCAGAGTAGCCTGTGCAGTCTGTACAGGCTAATCAGGGACAACACTTTCCGCTTTTTTGGGAATTTTTGTTTAAAGGCAGTCTCTTTGAAACGAAAAATCGAGTCTAAGTGGCAAGTGTTGGCCCTGATTAGTATGTGTAGACAGCACAGGCTAATCACTGACAACACTTTACGCACATGCATTAAACAACGTTTTCCCAGAGTGAGGCTCATTACAAAGGCATATTACAGCTTTCTTAATGGCATACCTGGCCCAGAAAGTTCTTTGTAAACTTTAATTGATAAACAGTGGCAAACAAGAAACCGTCGGAGACGGGTGATACTCCCCAAAGTTTTTTTTTGTCACAATATTGCACTATATATTCAGATAAAAGGAAACGTCTTGAGGGGAATTCCCTTAATATGTTGCTGAGAAAAAGCTCGGACAAGAATTGCACTATATGTACAATGGAAAATTTCAAAGGGCCATAACTCTGAGAAATCATCCGACCAGAACCGGCTAATAATATGCACATTTCCTCTTGGTAGTGAAGCTTCCCATAAAGTTTAATTGAATTGCGGTCATTAACTGCTGAGAAATAGCCCTCACAAGAATTGCACTATATGTACAGTTAATGGAAAATTTCAAAGGGTCATAAATCTGTGAAAAATAATCTGACTAGAACCTGCTGATAATATGCACATCTCCTCTTGGTAGTAAAGCTTCCCATAAAGTTTCATTGAATTCTGGTCATTAGTTGCTGAGAAATAGCCCGGACAAGAATTGCACTATATGTGCAGTTAATGGAAAATTTCAAAGGGCCATAACTCTGTGAAAAATCATTAGACCAGAACCGACTAATAATAAGCACATCTCCTCTTGGTAGTGAAGCTACCCATCAAGTTTAATTGAATTCCGGTCAATAATTGCTGATAAATAGCCCGGACAAAAATTGTGCACAGACGCATGCATGCACGGACGGACAGACGGACGGACAGACGAAGCAGCGACTATATGCTCCCCCCAAAAATTTTGGGGGAGCATAAAAAGATGCCTGTGAAAATAACTGTGTTAAATAACAAGAGCACCGTTGAGCTGATGCCAACGCTCGGCTGTTGGTGCTTGGATTTTGTTTTTTTTACCTTTGACCTTGAAGGATGACCTTGACCTTTCACCACTCAAAATTTGCAGCTCCATGAGATACACATGCATGCCAAATATTCAAGTTCTTTAATATTGCAAAAGTTATGGCCAATGTTAAAGTTTTCGGACGACAACGACTACGACGCGGAAGACAAGAGGGCTATGACAATACCTCGGGTTTTCTTCGAAAACAGCCGAGCTAAAAATGACAACTAAAAAACAAAAAGCAAATTTCACAATTGTATCCTTTTCTTAAAGTGTTAAAACCCATACATGTAGAAACAAAACTAAATATGTTGGCCAATTCTGAGAATGCCTTAAAACCAGATTGAGCATCGGAATAGAAAGAATAAAATATTTTAATCTCAAATTCATGAAAAGTTCATGAAATACAATTGAGAGATCAGGCAAAAGAATGCTGACTTACCTTCCCAAACATCTCAGAGACAGAGGGCTGTGTGGAGTTGACAGAGAAGCGTATCAGTCCGTACGGCTCAATACGGACCACGGACTGGTCTGGGAGTAGCCTGGCCCCACCTGGCACCGTGGTAGCGGGGGCACTGGGCAGGTGGACTGCAAACAGCTCCGATACACCCAGCTTGGCAGAGAGCTGAAATATCATTATGAGTTGCGTTCTAAAAAAACTGGACAAAATGCATGTGCGTAAATTGTCATCCCAGATTAGCCTGTGCAGTCCGCACAGGCTAATCAGGGACGACAATTTCCACTTTTATGGATTTTTTTCTTTAAATAATGTCTCTTCTTTGCGAAAATCCAGTTTAGGAGGAAAGTGTCTCGTTCCTGATTAGCCTGTGCGGACTGCACAGGCTAATCTGGGACGAGACTTTACGCACATGCATTTTGCCCAGTTTCCTCAGAACATGACACATAAAGGCAGATTAATATAAGTGAGTTCTGACAGAGAAAACGGAAAACGGGGCTTAATGCATGTGCAGTCCACATAGGCTAATCAGGGACGACACTTTCAACTTTGATGGTATTTTTCGTTTAAAGGAATTATATTCTAAGCAAAAATCCAGTAAAGTGGAAAGTGTCTCTTTACGTACATGAATTAAGACCAGTTTTCCCAGAATGCGGCTAAATGTAAGTTTAAGAATGTTGTTCCTTGACACCTTAAGTTCAGGAGTGTGTTGTGGACAAACCAAGTTTAACTGCACACATGTGTCAAGTGTGTCCCAGATCAGCCTGTACAAAATTTGATAATCCTAGATGGCACTTGACAACTGACAGTGGATTTATGGTTATAACAGACATCTTTGAAACAATAAACACCAAACACGCAAAAAAAAGGTTGCATAGAGAGAGCTCGTAAAACTAATTATGCAAAATTAATATGTTCTCTTCTCCTCATAACTTTGCTCATATCAAAAGGAAATATTTGTAAGACCAGACAGTTTTGATAGAACAACAGTGAAACTAAATCTTTAAAAATTATGTCTTAAAAAGTAAACAAAACATAGATTTAATGACAATGAAAAAATATCTTATGTGCAACAAATACAATATTTGTCAACACTAAAATGGATTTATTTTGAAAGCTCACCTCTACAGTGAAGTTCCTTTCCTCAATGCCATGTGGTAAGGCTATACTGCTAGATGGGGGGAGTATTTTCCCCTCTATGAACCCCGCAAGCACTTTTCCCCCCGGGAACCCACTGGTCCAAGACACGTTCACCGTACCGTACGTGCCTACTCGCCTCACAGTTAGTCTGCAGGTGCTGGTTGCTATAAAAATGAGATGGAAATTTTAAAGCGGAAAGTGTCGTCCCTGATTAGCCTGTGCAGACTGCACAGGATAATCTGGGAAAACACTTTACGCATTTTTACAGTTCCTATGATCAAATTTGTCAAGTGAAGACATCCAAAATAAAAGTAAACAGAACTGTGAACAACCATTTTAAAGATTTTTTTTATAAGAAACCATTAAATTAATGTAAGTTCTGGCATTTATTTTTTTATTTTTTTTTTATGATGAAAATACACAATAATCCACAGATTTGTATACGTTAAAATCACTATGGCATTAACCTAGCATTTACCAAGTATACATATAATCTTTATTTTCCATTTGGATTTTTAAACTGGAAAAAACTCCAAGGAACATTTAAAGAAATGCATTTGATATCATCTATGAGAAAAACACAATCGAAGGCTACACCGCACCTTCATCGACTCCCACCATGGTGTGTTTGAAGCCCACTTGACTGTTGGCCGCCTCAGCAGGAACTCTGACCTTGGCTTCTGTCTCACCGGCCCGGAACTGCGGCGGGCGTGTGGCTGGTGACAGAAAGAGAGACTGTTATTGGATCATTGGTGTCGCGTTTTGAGAAAACTGGGCAAAATGCATGTGCGTTAAGTGTCGTCCCAGATTAGCCTGTGCAGTCTGTACAGGCTAATCAGGGACGACACTTAACGCCTAAACTGGATTTTTGCTAAGAAGAGACATAATTTAAACAAAAAATTCCATAAAAGCAGAAATTGTCGTCCCTGATTGGCCTGTGCGGACTGCATAGGCTAATCTGGGATGACAATTTACGCACAAGTATTATGCCCAGTTTTCTCAGAACACGACGCATTGGGTTAAGATGAATTAAACCAAGAATGCATACGCTGCAACAATACATGTGAGCCTCTCTCTGGGAAAATGCGGCTTCATATATGTGTCGCATTCTGAGAAATCTGGGCATAATGCTTGTGCGTAAAGTATCGTCCCAGATTAGCCTGTGCAGTCCACACAGGCTAACCAGGGACAACACTTCCCGCTTTTATGACATTTTTCATTTAAAGGAAGTCTCTTCTTAGGGAAAATCCAGTAAAGGCGGAAAATGTTGTCCCTGATTAGCCTGTGCACACTGCACAGGCTAATCTGGGACGACACTTTACGCACATGCATTATGCCCAGTTTTCTCAGAACACGACACATATATGTGTGTAAAGTGTCGTTCCAGATGATCTTACTAGAGACTTACTTTAAACACAAAATTCCACAAAACTGGAAAGTGTTGCTCCTGATTAGCCAGAGCAGACTGTACAGGCTAATCTGGACAGACACTTCACACACATGCATTTAGGCCCAGTTTTTTCCAGAGCGTTGCTCTTGCTATTAATGCTTATATATTGACTAGAAACACAAACACACATATAATTGTGTGTGTAATTCATGCATAAAATGTGTATGCACACAGAAATAATAAACATATATTGTTTGAGTGTACATAAATAAGACTCTAGATAGATTGTGGAATGGAGCTCTGGCCAGAGCAATATCATTTTCGGGTAAACAGTTCATATAACAAGAGGGCCAAGATGGCCCTAAAGCACTCACCTGTGNCCTAAAAGCTCACCTGAGCAATCAGGTGAGCTAAAAACTATAAACTTTTGTTATAGCAAACAAATCAGCGAATAAAAACAAAGCCTTACCTATAGAATTTGTCTAAAATATTATAAAATATAAACTAAAACTATCATTTCAACAAATAAAGAATAAATGTTTGTACCTACATAGTAGATGGGCTTTTCCAACATGAATTACAAACTATAGTCAAATACATTAAACGCGTAAAATAATAGTATAATTAGCACCAATAAACGCTAAAATGATAAAACTGCTTAACGTGAATCAATAAGAAAAACATCCAAAGAGTGTACCTCCTTCCCCTAGATAGTTGACCTCCACGAGAGACACGGAGAAAGTGGTGCCGATTTCCAGGAATCCTGTGCCCTCGATTTTAATGTTTTCAATCCTGTTTGTGATGCCTTCAGCAAACGTCACTGTGCCATCATTCAGTGCCAGGATGATGCCAGATTGGGGCTGTAATTGTTGATTTAGAAGAAATAAGACTGGAAGTGATTATACAATATTTGAGCCACCAGTAGGAAAACCGTGCTTAATGCAATTTGCACAGTCTAATCAGGGACAACACTTTACGCTTTATTGTATTTTATGTTTAAAGGAAGTGTCTTCTTAGCAAAACCCAGTTTAGGCGGGAAGTGTCATCCCTGATTAGCATGAGCGGACTAAACAGGCTAATCTGGAAATGACACTTTACGCACCGTCATTATTGGCCCAGTTTTCCAAGAAAGCGGCTCAAAATTTGACTGTAACTTTCATTGTCAATATATACCAACCTAAAT
>VMBQ01013554.1:0-16271 GCA_007657795.1 Dreissena rostriformis | reverse complement strand
GTAGACTGCTGTCCCCTTGATTGAAAACAAAAATAACAGGCGAGACCCGTGATACTTTAATAACAAATACAAACTTAAATCGATGGTAAATTTCCCACCAATTTAAATGCTTACCAATTTAAATAGCGATAAAGAAGTGCTGTAACTAGACAAATTAAATGTTTTGGTACACTTGTTATGAAATATCATTGAATTATGTTGAAATCCAGCCGGGATTATCAGCGCTTAGTTTGCACATTTTCTGATGACAACCTCATTCATCGATAGCAAAAAGATTTAAGTACACTTAAAGCTAGCCATTTTTTTATTTTTTTTGTGCATTTTTTCTTATTTACTGATGATGCGAAGTGACTTTTTATACATTTCATCTAACTTTAATTTGTAATCTCTATGTGTTGACTTCGGAAGGATAATCGGAAGGACGCCTATATATATATTTCCGATAATGCAATAAAAACACATTTACTCATATTACATATTTATCGCAAGTCATAAATATCGTCCAAGCGAGGTTGCACACGTAGGCCTACCCGAATAAATCTTCTTCCGTAAACAACATGATTAATTAGTTTCCAAAATAACTTTATACTAGTTGTATTGTAATCGCAGCGGCTTTAAATGTAAACTAACAAATTGCTTTGAACCGGTCTATATGGGATACCAAAGGGATCGGAACTTTAACTTCTGCTGCAGCAGAAAAAAATGCTTTTTTTCCTGCTGCAGCAGAAGTTAAAGTTTCGAACCCTTTGGTCTACACGTTAATACCCGCTGTGCTACAAAATGTTTTTGCTACAAATGGATTGAGCTTGTGCATACATTTATTTTAATACACGATGAAAAATCCAGCGGACTGTTTTAAATATTACTACACTCTTACATCACTACTCCTTATCAACATATACACGGAAATTCTATGTAATAACTGATTTAAAATAAGAGTGTTTGTTATTTATGTATTTTCATCAATTTTCCCTCATGGTTAAGATAAATTAATATTTAATTTCAGAATTACTTAAAATAACGGCTATTCTGATTCTGCACGAGATTTTCAATTGTTGTTTTACACTAGCGCCCTGTCAAACGTCATATGAATACCTCAATAAATTTACTTGAAAATATGCAAATTATTTATTGAAGCTAAAAAGCTGTTCCAAAGATCAATGACTCATGATACAACACGAGGTTAAATGGGTACATGCGTTTACAATTTAAAGTGTATTATAAGCTTGTTAAATATTGTATACATATCAAGATTAAATTGTCAAATCACTAGATCACTGCAGTACAATCTGTTTGCATAACTGTATGGTTGAATAGAGTTTAGTTTAAACCTATTTATTTAAACTCGATTGCATCGAAAGCCTTTGTCATGAAACGGCTAATTCGTAAAATCACATCCTAATTGTGTTAATAAAAAAATATGTCGCCGTGGCGTTGTTGGTTTGGTGTCCGCCTAGCGACAGGGAGGTCAAGGGTTCGATCCCCACTGTGGGAGCGTTCTTAAGACCCTTCCTGTTGTCTATATATTTTTAGGTTTTGTCATTTCGTAACATCGCTACTTAAATTAATGCGACTTCGACTCTTAAGCTGTTATATAATCTTACTTTTTAAGTATGTTGGACATATCTGTGCGGCAAATATTATTTGTTAGTTTTGTTTGTCTGTGGACATCTTACATTTTGTTATCGTTGGCCATCTGAAAAAATAAGGTTTACAGTATTTCCTTCTTAGGTGAGAATATATGGGACACGTAAGTGTAAAATGATATTCGTGTTTAATTAAATTTGAGTTACATATTGATTAACAATAGCGTCTTGTCAAAACGTCATAAGAATACTCCAATAAATTTAGTAGAAAATATGCAAATATCTTTGCACTGTTAGCATATTAGTGACAGATATAGGATAACGCTTATCAATAGAAGTGTATAGGCTGTTCCAAATTTAATTCAAAACGAATATCATTTTACACTTACATGTCTCATATATTCTCACCTTAGGAGGAAATACCTTTAACCTTATTATCGCAGATGGTAACGATGAAAAAAAAGTCAGATCATCAAGTCCATAGACGAAACAAACTAACAAATAATATTTGCTGCAAAAATATGTCCAACATACTTAAACATGTTCCTGTGTTTCTTCAAT
Organism: Dreissena rostriformis; assembly: GCA_007657795.1. Classification (NCBI taxonomy): domain Eukaryota; kingdom Metazoa; phylum Mollusca; class Bivalvia; order Myida; family Dreissenidae; genus Dreissena; species Dreissena rostriformis. The sequence continues at coordinate 14,124 of VMBQ01013554.1, read as the reverse complement.
CGACTGATTACCAGAAATAACGTTTATTTACGTTTAAATGAAATTATAAAAGTAGAAGAAAATCCAAATTCAAGAAACCATGTTTAAAAGCATACAAAAATAAAATAACTGTCTATAATGTTTAATTCCACCAGAAGGTGTGTGGTTGGCCGGGATTCGGTCTGACAAAAACTGGAAAGTCATTTAGATCTTGGTAAACTGTCCGTTCCGGGATTTAACGAAAACGGCAAATACTAAACCGAATGAAAAGTATTAAAGAAAATTATCAGATTAATGTTAAGAAAACAATCATTTGAGCCTCGCTCTGTTCAAAGCGGGTTTAATCAGGCTAATCAGGGACGACACTTTCCGCTTTAACTGGAATTTTGCTAAGAAGAGACTTCTTTTTATCGAAAAATATCGTTAAAGCGGAAAGTGTCGTTCCATATTAGTATGTGCGGACTGCTTAGGCTAATCTGGGACGACATTATACGCACATGTATTAAAACCCCTTTTCTCAGAGCGTCACCCATATAATGTATACACCCTATACATGTACATCTCTATTCCGCCAGACACCCGCTACTTGCTGGGATTCCTGCGGGCCCGGAAGTTCAGTCAGTTAGGGGCCCGGGAGCTACTGGAGAACTACTGGACGATAAGGACCAAGTATTCCGAATGGTACAATGGGGTGGACTCAGGGGACGAAACTATGCAGGACATGTTGCAGCAAGGGTAGGTCGTTGCCATGTACAGAAAATTGACAAATGTCATTGTCTTATGTCAGCTTAAGCCCTCAGTGTTGTTTGCTTCAACTCACGTCTCAAATATTTACTAGGTTACAGGTATGAGACACTTCGTTGTCATTATGTGTTTACGGTACATGTGTTTTTTCTTTCTTCTATAAGAATGTTCAGTTCGCACAGGATAATCAGAGACGACACTTTCCGCCTAACTTGGATGTTTTTCAAGAACATTCTTCCTTTAAACGAAAAATAAAATAAAAACGGAAAGTGTCGTCCCTGATTAGCCTGTGCGGACTTCACAGGCTAATTAGGAACAACGTTCACGCATATATATCTAGTGTGTATGCCTGACCATGTTAAACCATTTCCAGTCCAATGAAAACTCGAGTTTATAGTGGTGGAGAGTTTGCCTTTTATCAAATAAATCACAGGTTAACATTAAATTTTACTTCCTCGATTTTTATTGCATATTAAAAATATAACCACTTCCATAATGCTCTATTTATTCATCTGAAAAAAAAACTAATCAAGCACGTTTATTGCACCTATCTGCCACATTACACATAATGACATTTATTTTCGCGCTGGCGGAGGGTAAAGGTCTTAGAAGTGAGAAAACAGTGACATTTTGGTGAACGTTTTAAATACCAGTATATCAATCTATCAATCTCAGTTTAATGTTAACGCTAGGAATGCCTTTGAGAACGGCATTCTCACACATAGAAATCCGTGTCATTTAAACAATGAGTCATAAAATGTCGCGTTCTTGTCATTGTAGATATGATCCTTAATGAACTTCAATATTTCAAATAAATGGCCGTCGAATTGCCTTTTTTATGTAGCAATTGTACCTTACCCTTTCCTTAAGGCAAATGAGCAACGCAATTTTACTCTGGAGTTTGCTTTTAAAACAGAATACACATTCAAACTATGTTAGATATCCCCCCTTCCATTCAATGCAATATAAACCGCGTTATTCGAATATGGGTCTTATGTCATGTGCGGCCAGTGCGACCAGCTTGTGCTAATCTATCCACCGATGAGGCCAAAACCCCGTGCGTGTTTATAGCGGACAGAGTAGCTCCTGACCAGAATGCTGGGATGGAGCTATGCTGGCTGCATATGGCATAAGACCCATTTTCGAATGACGCGGGTCATTTTGTACATCAGGGTTTTTTATCGAGCTAATACAAACATGAAGAAACAATCGAGTTTTTAAAATGATTTATTTAAATAAGAACACGAATATTTAAAGTCTAAAACATAAAGAAAATATGAAATAACACTATTTATAGTACAGATTTTGGTGCAATGTAGAATATAATGCCCCTACTACTTTTGGTATCAAGTGTTATGTAGATTGTTTTGTGGAAACGTAAGGGGAACCTATTTCATAAGATGCAGTTGTAATTTACATAAATGCCACTTTTAACATGAGCCGTATTGTTGTTTACATAAAGAACATACACACACTGCATGCGACCCATTATAATAAATACTCACATCTATTGTACCTCACAACGGTGTATTCTTTGGCAAAGATAGCCGCATGCATTAATCATAAAGAGGCAATTCAATATATGACACAATTATGTACGGTATTTTGTAGTTTGCTTAGTTGTGATCCAAAAGCAATTTTAAACATAACATTGATCTCCTTAAACTAGCATGTGTAAGACGTGTGTAAGACAAGAACAGGCAATCTATTAGATAAAACTACGTATAGTGCGTTCCGGTTTAAACGATATTCTTGTGTTTTTTTTCCAGCATTTATGTTCCATTGCCTGGTCGGGACAAACACGGGAGAAAAATCGTCATTGTCCGATTAGGTAAGACTATACGAGTGACGTACCTTGTAATAATCATTGGAAACGCTCTCGATCACATCCACCAACAGACTTATCCCGGAATGCGCTAGATTTCTATACAAAACCACTAACTGTAGGTATACATGTACAAACAACGCTGATCCCCTTAACGCACCAATGATGCTTTTTTAATCAAATAATTGCAGTTGATAGGGTACGTGATTTTTAATGGACACTCCACGTTTAGTCTATTCTGACAAGCGGAGAGTATCTAGGTTTGCCTAGCAGGCCGAGCGGCTAGGATTGCATAGGGAAAAAGAACATCCAGACAGTCACGTAACTAGTTTATTCCAATCCCTGCCTTAACCAGGGTCCGTATTCACCAACCAATTCTTAGACTTAAGAATAAAGAAAACACTTAGAACCAAGAAAAATAGATCAGAGTTTGAATATTTACAGGCTACCACTGGTGATAATGTACGTTACAAAATTTTCTACATGAAGAATGATGAACATAGAGGTGGTTAATACCAATTTTGAATCAAAATAAAAGTACATGTAGTTCTTTAATATTCCCATTTAACGAATGTTCTTTATTATTAGAATTAAGTCCCGGCTCCCACGTGGCCATTGTCAGATTATACGTCTTTCAAACATGGGAACAACACGCATGGGCGAATGAAATAGTAATTATCTGACGCGGTTGAAGGCGCCCCTCAAACGCGCCAACAAACCAGAATGATATGGACACAAATCTGTAACCAAAAGATATTTAAGCATTTTTTTTCCACTCCAGTCTAGCATTGGCAGAATGCATTTTATTTTTCAGGCGAAATGGACCCACGCGGCAAAAGGAACACATTCGATGACGTCATGCGGGCAACCTTAGCGATGTTCGACTACATCCTACTGGATGAGAACATTCAGGTGAACGGGCTTGTGTTCATCATCGACCTGACCGGCTTCGGCAGACACCACTTTGTCTCTGCTGGCATAGAGAACACCAAGCGATGCATGGTGGTCACTCAGGTGAGCTGTTTAAGGTCTCATTAGTGTTTCTTCTTCTTCTGAAATGAAACAAATGTTAGTTCCAAAAGTCGACTCTTACTTTCTTTAATAGTCATTTTTCTTCCCTTCCTATTCCCCTTCTCTTCAGTTCCTACTGCCTTCATCTTTCATTCCTCTTCACTTCCCTTCCACTGCTCCCTCCCTCCCTACCTCCCTCCTCATTCCATTCATTTATCCATTAATCCATCCATCCACCCATCGATGCAACCATTCATCCATTCACTTATCCATCAATTTATTCATTCATTTATTCGTTCATTCCTTTCTTCCCTTCTCTCTTCCTTCTTTCATGTCTTCCTTCATTCTTTTCTCCTCTCTGTTCTCCCATTATTTCTTTCCTTCCCTCAATCCATTCCTTTCTTCCTTCTTTACGTTATTTCTTTCTAACTACCGTTAATTTGAACATCATTTACTTCAATGTTCAGCCAAATATTGGTGATATTTTAGCTTTTTATTGAACCAATAGTTTTCACAGTAGCCATATCCACTCTAGATCAGCAGACGATTTATTGCATAAATGGCGGAGGATTCCGGCGATAGTCGATGGCTTCCGGAGATAGTCGATGTATCAAGATTATTGTCATATCCTTATACTCTTTTATTCCTACAGAAAGCCCTACCAGGCNTCGTGTAAAATACTTGCTAACAGTTATTGATGTATTTTCAAAATATGGCTGGATTGTTTCATTAAAGAGTAAAACCGGAGTTGAGGTTGCTGAAGCATTTTACAAAATATTTAAGGAAAGGCGACACCAAAAGTTGTGGGTCGATAAAGGAAAAGAGTTCTACAATAAAAATGTAATGGCGTTGGGAGTCGAGTTGTATTCCACAGAAAACGAAGAGAAAAGTTCCGTGGTAGAGCGGTGGAACAGCACAATGAAGGAAAAAATGTTCAAATACTTTTCAGCCAACTCCACCAAAAAATATGTCGATGTCTTAGATGAAATGGTCAATGATTATAACAACACAAAGCATTCATCAATCAAATTGACACCTGTTGATGCTAGTGATAAAAATAATGAAAGCGTTGTTTGGTTAAATTTGTACTCCAAACGCCCACAAAAGTACGGTTAGCCAATATGTAAAGTCGGCGATTAGGTGAGAATAACTAAGAAAAAGGGAATATTTGAAAAAGGATATACACCTAGATGGACTGAGGAGGTGTTTACAGTGTCACAAGTTCAATATACAGATCCGCCAAAGGATAAAATCACTGATTTTAATGGTGAGGAAATACAGGGTACGTTTTATGAACAAGAACTCAAAAAATAAGTCAAGAAGTATATAGAATTAAAAAAGTTATTCGAAAACGCGGAAACAAGTCGTTAGTCAAGTGGCTTGGATATCCCGAATCGTTTAATTCATGGGTTGACAATAAAAACCTAATAGACTTGTAATAGTCATTTTATACCCAAGTGAGGGTTTGGAAATGAACCTTAATCCTTTTTAAAATCAATAATATGATGATTTTCATAGAGACAACTGTTTTTCTTAGGTTTTAAACGTATAGCTTTTCGAGTATTCATTCTTTTTTGATCACGTTGAAATTTTTGTAAAACTTCATTTAGATGCTCCTTTGGTGGTGGTGGATTTTCAAGTTGCTGAATACGCCGTTGAATCAATTTTTGTACCGTTTTGTTATCCATTTTATATAGTAAAAAAATAGTTAAGTCATTTTCATTTTTTGTGTGTGTAAAATTCACGAATAATGGTAGTGGTCAAAAGCCATCCATCAACCTGTTTTGCGCCAGCAGCCCGTCACGTCAGATGCGATAATTCTGGTGATGTTGAAAAAAAATAATTTTCATGTATTTCGCAAATTATGGCTAAGGTGTGGCTATAATTTGGATGAATTTTTGGATAAAATTAATCCATATCGTGGTCGAAACAGGTTTTCCCCCGACAAAATTTTACGAAATCTGCATTTAACCATCTTGTGGTCGAAATGCGTATTCATCCATCTTGTGGTCGAAATGTGTATTCACCCATCTTGTGGTGGAAATATAAATCCATCCATATCGTGGTTAAAATTTAAATCCATCCATGTCGTGGTTAAAATAAAATTCAACCATATCGTGGTTAAAATAAAAATTCAACCATATCGTGGTTAAAATAAAATTCAACCATATCGTGGTTAAAATAAAATTCAACCATATCGTGGTTAAAATAAAATTCAACCATATCGTGGTTAAAATAAAATTCACCCATATCGTGGTTAAAATAAAATTCAACCATATTCATGATTAAAAAACGAGATGAGCCAGCCGCGCATATTTGTATCTACTCATATATCATAAATATACCTCATATACGAAAGTTGCATAAACGTGCAATGAAATAAGAATCGTAACTGATCAATTATTCTCACAATACCCTTTTGTTGCGAAAGGGTAAATGCATCTGTTCTAATATATAACCAAATTCATGCAAATGCAAAATAATTAAAATAAATAAATTATGTAAAGCACTTGAAGTCGAACCGCGGATATATATTGCAGTATATCGTCATAACATGTGCAGCCCAGGTGTGAGTGTAAGTCTATTCATCTAACGATTCTTATTACTTTGCCACCTTGATAATCTGAGACGGAAGTTAATAAAGCTGTGGGAGAGGCAATACAACTTCTAATTAAAATCTACAGATCTAAAATGATTCATTTGTTAGGTCATATTGTTTCCAGTTGTGGAATCGAAGCATTGCCAGGACGCGCATTGATGTTTGGGCTCGAAACAAAGTTGATGAAAAACGTTTGCGAATTAATACTTTTCCGATGATTTTTCTAATAGTAATTTAAACCAAATATTATTGCGTTTAAAGTACATTCAAATGTCTGATTGACAAAATATCTGTCTCAAAGCAGAAGAAAGAGAAAACAACTTTACAAGTAGTAAATGTGTGTTTAATATGCAACGCGTCTTTATTCCATTCTAATTATGCAACACGCCTTTATTCCATTCTAATTATGCAACACGCCTTTATTCCATTCTAATTATGCAACACGCCTTTATTCCATTCTTATTATGCAACACGCCTTTATTCCATTCTTATTATGCAACACTCTGACGACGCCAATAGAGATTGATTGCGACGTATAAATGACTTGAACCTGAGGACATATCGACTATACTAATCATTTACTAATTCCCATTATCTTTTGACAAACTGTTTTTTAAACCACCGATAGCCTGAACTATTTGTTTATTGAAAAAAACAATGACCACTTAGAGATGGCCTTCAGCCTATTGATTCCAAAGCACCATTAGAAATGGTATGAATTGGAATATTCATCCCTAGAAAGGTATACGATGTGCTTTCAAAATATATTTCCCAAGACTGATCATTGAAGCCGTTATATCAGACTAGGGACACACATTAAAACGACTTAAGTGTATTGTACATAATGGTTTCTTTGTTGCCAGCTTGCACTTAAGCAAAAGGCAAGTTTGGCATCTCCTTTAAAAAATGTTTTCGTTAAATGGGACAAATAGTACAAACACACGCTACCACACAATTAGCAATTGCGAAATGGAGCAGTTTCCGTACCTTGTATACTCGTTAATTAAGTAGTAGTAGCCGGTATGATATACAATTTGTTATATTGTTGTTGCAAGCGTTGATAATACGCCTCATTATAAACTTAAGTGGTAATTAATCAACTATTGCGGGTACAATAGTTTCAGAACAGAACATAACAGAACAGAACTTTTATTTTCACCCAAGTATATAACATATACAATAAGGGCAATATAAAAAGTACAATTTTTATAACAATATTGTGACTTCCGATAATTTAGCAACAACAACACATATTATACAGCGAGAGTGGGGGTATTCAGAATGAGTATATATACAAATATTGACTACGGGATGTAGGAAAAAGCAACACCAATTATCATACATAGTGAGCATTGCATGTGAATGAAAATAACGGTACGTAATTATGTATTAGTGATCTTTTACCTTAATTGTGCGGGGTGGTCTTGTGCATTGTCGTGATTTATTCGCTCGACTGCACCCGCACAATGAAATTTGCCAATGGTCGAATGGATAATGTCGGAGATACCCGAGGTCTTGACAGCTATGCCTCTCAAGGAAACAATAGGTAATACCGTTAGGATTAAGCAAATTGTGTTCACAACATTAGGAAGAATGAGCTAAGCCTAAGAGGTATCAAGAGGGGATTTTTTCAACTTATTATTATAATGGTGGTATTAGTCATCTAATTAAAACAAAACACAAATTTGTTAATAGAGACGGTACAAGAATATGAATATCACTAGCAAAAAATAGAGACGGTACAATAATATGAATATCACTAGCAAAAGGAAATTGCTATAAGTTATAACCTGCTATTATTATTGCAATATATTCTATGAATTTTTTATTAGCCGGTTTTCCGAGAAAGTATTTGTTTAAGAAGCCAGGGTCACGAAAAGCAAATAAATATATGTACAGATTTTTAACATATCAAAATGATGCAAAAGTATACGTAGTTATCATATATAACATTATTAGGAAAACACAACCAAATTAATATAATCATCAGTTAGCGAATGAAATTAAGAATATAACAAATTTATGTACATTTCTCACACTGGTACACATATTAAGTATTAACAAGTAATTAAATATAAGCATAAATGTACCTCATGCTTAACAATTAATGTTTTTTAATGGTAAAGCATACATGTACATAAGACTGAAATGTGTCATGTAAATTGAATTTATTCACTTTAAAGTAGGTCACTAAGGTCAACTTACTATTATGATGGTGGTATTAGTCACCTATTTAAAACAAAACACAAATTTGTAGATAGAGACGGTACAAACATGTGAAAATCACTAGCAAAAGGAATAAGTTATAAACTGATATTATTATTGCCATATATTCTATTAATTTTAGACGGTTTTCCAAGAAAGTATTTTTTTAAGAAGCCAGGGTCATGAAAAACAAATAAATATATGTACAGATTTAAACATATCAAAGTAATGCAAAAATACACATTGTCATGATATATAACATTATTAGAAAAACACAACCAAATTCATATAATCATCAATTAGCAAATGAAATTTAAGAATATAGCAAATTTATGTACATTTCTCACACTGATACACATATTAAGTATTAACAAGTAAGTAAATATAAGCATAAATATTCCTCAATTAATGTTTTTAACGGTAAAGCATACATGTACATAAGACTGAGAATGTGTCATGTAAATTGAATTTATTCAATTTCAAGTAGGTAACTACAGATTATACCGTAGTTTACGGGTGTAACAAAACAATAGATTCTTGGAAATAGCAGTAATGTAGTTATTATCATTAAAGGGAGACTATTTAGACAATAATGTGACAAAATTAATAATAAAAAGGATGGCTATACAGGTTTGAAACTGAAATTCATTTCCAAGTACATAATAACGCATTAGATCGAACTTAACAAATACTAACAATCAATTAGTGCACTGTAGTTGAACATATTCTATAATTTGGTGGTCTGGTGGCATTTGTATTTATAAACAAATGTGAAGTTGTATTGAATCTTTGTTAGCGTTAAAATTAACTGAATATGAAGCGGATAAATTTGCTTGTATTTTTAAGTAATGGTAAGGATTCTGATGATAAGAATGAGCTAAGGGTAGCATTATGTGTGTCATTACCTAAGAATTGTTCTCTTTCAGTATTTAAGAAGACAGTTAAGGAGGTAGTGGTGTTCGGTGCCAACTTGACCCGAATTACATAGCCTACACACTCTTTCTTCAAGTGGGTTTCCGTCGTATCGGCCTGTTTCGACTGGGAACCAGTCCTGAATTGCAATAGGTAAATGTATTCTTTTTTGGTTAGTTTAATAAGGTAGTTTTCAAGGGATGGTGATTGTTTGAAGCTGGTATATATTTTTCTTTTGTGTGTTTGCTGTAATTGGTGGTGCCATTGGGTTTTGAACTCATTTAGTAACGTTGATTTAACTAAGCGGTGGATATTATTTTGGTTTATTTGAAACTGATTATCCCAAAGGCTTCGTTGGTAAACTGATGTGAGTATTTCTTTTATTTTGTTTGACCATTGAAAATTTGAGTTTGGGAGGTTCATCATGTACTTATACATCTTATGTGATATTTTCTGTTCTTTGCCTTGGAAGATTCTACACCAGAAGGAAATCATACGGCTTTTGATATTGATTTCAATAGGATGCCTGCCAAGTTCACCATATAGAAAAGATATAGGAGTAGATTTCCTGGCTTTAGTAATTTTTCTGACGGTTCGCTAATTGCGTCCTCGGTTTGACGGACTGTTGGCAGTGATCAGAGCCAGATCGTTCCATGGATCGTTCAGCACGCGCCAAGAACGTGCCAAGTAAAGGCTGGTGGGAGCAGGTGTCGCGCTAATTGGAGAGGCACGATCGGTTAATTCTGCTTACATACATGAATGTGGAACAAATTGGTCTAAATTGATAACTATTTGTTTTCAAAATGTAGGATATTCCTCAAAATAATGAAAGGTCCAACATAATTCGCAGGGGGCTCACTTAACCATTCCGTAAGACTCACTAGATGACTGACAGACAGTCAGATGGACTGACGCACGGGCAATGTTATTGGCAAATATAATAAATACATGAATAGTTAGGCATGTAAACATAAAACACATTACACTTAATTAGCATGTCAAGGTTATGTGATTTATAACATTTAGTTTACTTATGGAGTATGTTCTTTACATTTTCAGTGTGATTTACATATTTTGATTATATCTATCGCAGATACACAATTATTATTTAATTGTGAATACTTATGATACATTAAATTTAAATCATTTCTTTGAAAAACGAACGAACAAAAACATTAGCATACAATACAGATAATTTATTTGACAATATTTGTTTATCTTAAGCCAAAATATTGTTTTATATTTTTTTTACAAAATAACTTGTCTGAATTGATAGTTATAATTACATCCAACACAGGTGTGATACCATGTTACGGGGCCTTAAGGAAAACAAGCGCTTCACAAATTGACGAATCCTTGACCTCAAATTATCAAACATGAAACGATGTGTTGCATGATGTAATATGATGAAACGTTGAAAATCAAAACAATAAAACCTTCTTGTAAATTGTAAATGAGTTTTATTTGATGCACATGGAAAAAGTCCCAAAACAAGATTGTCTTACTTAGATCCGTTGTTCCAAGGTCAAGGGTTACTTAGGCTGGCTCTGACTCAAACTTGACAAGATGAAAATTGCCTATGGAAACTGCGTCAGGCAATGCTCCCACATTGACATCAGAGAGATGTCCAACACCTAAATAGAAAAGTATATAAACTGCAAGTCAATGTGTCCATAAGTCACAGAAATCATTGATACATCATACCGTTCTATTCTAAAACGTCGCAATTCATAACTTCGACAATAGCAACAAATGATAAGAATATTATTTGTTTATGTGTAGCAAATTTGAATAAAACATACCGTAATATTAAATGTGTCTGCATTAAACAGCATACATTCAACAGCAGTTCAACGTTGGTAATCGGTATTACATTCATTTTTGTGTTTGCAAACCGCGTTCTCTCTTTTCGCACTTTCATTGTGCAACAGAATGTCAACAGCCGTGACGTGAACGAAAATATTTTTTTCAAACGAAAAATATTATAATATTTATTTTAAAGTTAATTAATCTTAAGGAGATGAACACATTTAGTTCTAAAATAAAAACACACACATTTCTTTCGTATTTATAGTTCTTAAATAATATCACACTCATTTATTTCGTGTTTTAAGTATTATTTCCGGACTTTAACGTAGATAACCAATCGTTGCCGAACGCTTTCCGAATACGGCGAAATCGACCGACTATTCCCGATCTCATTACGCTCCTACTACCTTAATTAAGTCTGTTTTAAGTTTATGTGCAATATTGAGATGTATATACAGATGAGTCTAAATCCCGTGGTTAATTCCCGTTAGAGTCCCCGTCCTCGTATTAAGGGACACGTTATGTTTTGTATTCAATAAGTATTTGTTTGGATATGCATATCGCAACACGTGACTACATAATTCTGTCTTTACATATCAAGCGCTAGTGAAATGATCCTTAGCAATTTAAACGAATTATCTTGCTTTACACGTCAATACTTTAACGGATCAGTTCCCGAAACGTAAAACTGGACATAACCATGCTAAAACTAATGAAGCGTCATTGGAACGGCCAACATCGTCTATTGCACACATCGTTTATTGCACTTCCGGCAAACGCGATGCGAATGCCTACAGTACACATATTTCAGGATTGAATGTTTATTATAATCACAGCAACACTAAAAGTCGATTACTAGATGTGACCCCATTGGAAATCATCGTAAATACACTGTTTACAAAGAAGGAATGGGGCATTATAATAACCTTTATTTAGTTTAATATATATATATTGAAGTTAAAATTGACGATATAATGCCATTGGTTGTTCTTCGTTTTCATTAAGAACAACTCAAACACCAAGTATGCTTCCTCATTATTCAAGTGTGCGTGTATGGCAAACCATATTAAGTTGTAATTAAATGAATTAACATTACATTTCGAGAGAGAAATTAGACACATTTCTTTCAAGAAGAATGAGTTGTATAAATTCACTGTCAAACAATTTTATTACACGCGGTAGTTTTTAATTGAACAGATGTGTCCAATAAATTCCTGTTTAAACGATGTGATTCGTGGTCACATTAAATATGTTCTTTTAATGTTAATATAACACGTGTAAAATCTCCCAATTCAACACTGGCAATGAGATAAATCTTCAACTCTCTCATGCATCTTCGCATTGCTTGCTTCATTTGCGATTTTTATGAGCATACATGTTAATTCACAATAAATATAACTTAAGAGCGAAAAACGACGCAAGTGAAAAAAAACAACGAAAGTATGCAAAACACTTCTCGAAGAAGTATCGCCAACTGACAATGAAGTTTTGGATTGTAACGTTGCTTAAAACTGGCATGTTAATAGCCTGCAATGGATTCATGGAATTCGGTTTTTCCAGTGGGCGAAAGTTGTAACTGGAGTTTGTGGGGAGTTCGAGTTCGAAAACGGTTCCGGTCCGTTGAAATACTAGACTGCCAGGGTTATATTGCAATAGGATAACATTGTGAACACCTTAGAGGTCACACTATTTGCTCGATCATCATGATACTTGCCCAGAATATGTGTTATTATGATATCTCGACCGCGTGTGAAAATTGTTACAGGGAGCGGTCAGTTTTCCTTATCTGGCTTAAGTACAATCTTGTTAACATTCAAGAAGGCACAATAATTGTGCAATCTTCATTAAACGTGTTCTGAACATTTGTCAAAATTATATCTTTATCGAATTCTAAACTGAGTCGCATAAGATACAATACTAGACCACACATCAAATTAAAGAAAAAGCTTGAGAACTTAAGATGCCACACAAATTGTTAAAGCTTCATGAAACATGGTCAGAACATTCGTCTCTTTTGAGTTCGAAACTGGGTAAAGTGATGTCAACAACAAGATCCACTTAAAGAAAAACATGTGAACACTACTGAGGCCACATGTATTGTCCAATGTTCACGACACTTGGTCAGAAAAGTTGACACAATTGTATTTTTAATGAGTTTTTAACTGGGTCAAGTGGAAACAAAAACTCAATTTCTAGGTAAAATTAAAAAAAACTTGTGAAGACTCTAGATGCCATGTTTCTTGCCTAATCCGCATAAAACTTGGTCAGAACATTTGCCTAATTGATAATTAGGTTGATTAAGAGTCAGATCATGTGAAATAAACACAATAGGTTACTGAGTCAAATTAAAGAAAAATCTTGGGAACTCTATAGAGACCACACGTATTGTCCACTCTACGTGAAACTTTCTCAGATCATGTTTACCAATTATATCAACCGAGTTTGAACTGATTCACGTGGGGTCATAAACAAGGTCACTGGGTAATTTTAAAGAAAAAGCTTGTGAGCACACTATATGCTACATTTATTTCCAATGTTCCTGAAACTTGGTCTAAACATTTGACCCAGTAATATGTTGACCGCGTTCGTGACTAGGTCACGTGGTCTCAAAAACAAGGTAACCAGGGCGAATAAGGAAAACGCGTGTGAACATTTATTTCCCAATATTAATGAAACTTTGTCTGCACAATGTTTCGTGCTATTTCTCCGCCGAGAGCAGTATACTTCCTAATAACCATGACACCTGCCAAGAATATTAAACACAATTGCGTTGTTATGATATCTAAACAGAGTTCACAAATGGCGTGGTTTGCTCTAAAAGTCTGCCAATCCTAAGATTGTTTTATTGTTAAATCTAGTGAGCGCTACCTGCTTAAAGCAGTTATGTTTCTTGGGGTCTCAGGTGAGCGCCTTATGGACATTGGCACTCTTGTTGAAATGTCAATCTGAACATCATTGCAAATTTGTATTGGGCGTTTGCAACTGCCTCTAAGATGGTACAACTCTTGACAAAATGGCCGAACTAGATGCGTTTGTGCGC
>VMBQ01013552.1:0-10289 GCA_007657795.1 Dreissena rostriformis | reverse complement strand
ACGGGAATTCAATGAAACTTTATGGGAAGCTTCACTACCAACAGGAGATGTGCATATTATCAGCCGGTTATGGTCGGATGATTTTTCACAGAGTTATGGCCCTTTGAAATTTTCTATAAACTGTACATATAGTGCAATTCTTGTCCGGGCTATTTCTCAGCAACTAATGACCGGAATTCAATGAAACTTTATGGGAAGCTTCACTACCAAGAGGAGATGTGCATATTATCAGCCGGTTCTGGTCGGATGATTTTTCACAGAGTTATGGCCCTTTGAAATTTTCAATTGTACATATAGTGCAATTCTTGTCCGAGCTATTTCTCAGCAACTTATTACGGGAATTCAATGAAACTTTATGGGAAGCTTCACTACCAACAGGAGATGTGCATGTCATCATTTGGTTATGGTCGGATGATTTTTCACAGAGTTATGGCCCTTTGAAATTTTCTATAAACTGTTCATATAGTGCAATTCTTGTCCGGGCTATTTCTCCCCAACTACTGACTGGAATTCAATGAAGCTTTTTGGGAAGCTTAACTACCTTGAGGAGATGCGCATGTTATTAGTGGGTTCTGGTTAGATGATTTATTAAGAGAGTTATGGCCCTTTGAAATTTACCATTAACTGTATATATAGTCCAATTCTTGTCTGGGCATTTTCTCAGCAACTAATGACTGGAATTCCATGAAACTTTATTCAAAGCTTTACTACCTTTACGAGATGCACATAAACCTTTAGGGAGCATCACCTGTCTCCGACGGTTTCTTGTTTTTGTAAGCTTTTTATGCCCCTGGTAGGGTGACATGTAGCAGTTGAACTGTCTGTCAGTCCGTCTATCAGTATGTGCGTCCGTCCGAAAACTTTAACATTGGCCATAACTTTTGCAATATTGAAGATAGCAGCTTGATATTTGGCATGCATGTGTATCTCATGGAGCTGCACATTTTGAGTGTAGAAAGGTCAAGGTCATCCTTCAAGGTCAAAGGTCAAAAAACAAAATCCAAGGGAAATTACAAGCTTTAAAGGGAGATAATTTCTATACCTGCCAAATGATAAATTGAAATCATATTTCAAAGCGGCGCAGTAGGAGACATTGTGTTTCTGACAAACACATCTTTTGTTTTACTTGTTGAAGGGTTTTATGAAACTTGGCCACAATATAAAGGTCATTCAGACTATATGCAGAACGCATGAGTCAGTCACACAAGCTAGAGGTAAAGGAAACACTTAAAGGGCAATTGTTTTGCCTTCTTTTTGTATGCCCCATATCTGCTTTATCCTCTGAATGATTTTCATGTTAAGTTTCAGATGTCATTTATATAAGCAGAAGTCATTAGCCAAATACGCTGGCCCAAAATAAAGGTCAACACTGCAAGGTGAAACAAATCTTGGCAGGGTATATTGCTCTCTCTTGGACTGCCTTGTTAAAAATAGTAGTTGCATTAAAAGAAATCCATGTAGGGTCAATCCGTGATACTTATATGAGCCTCGCTCTGGGAAAACAGACTTTAATGCATGTGTGTAAAGTGTGGTCCCAGATTAGCCTTCGCAGTCCGCTTTTTGCCTAGACTGGATTTTTGTTAAGAAGAGACTTACTTTGAACAAAAAATCCATTAAAGTGGAAAGTATCGTTCCTGATTAGCATGTGCGCAATGCTCTCTCTTGGACTTCCATGTTAAAAATAGTTCTTTCAATAAAACAAATCCATGTACTGATATATTTTTTGCAGGCGTTTGTGGGCTCCATCCCCCAGTTGTGCTTGGTGATAGCCCCGCTGACTGTCGGACTTGCATCATCTAACATCGTCATCAACAGTGCATTGACACGTACCGTCAGTGATATAGACACAGGTACTGGCAAATTTAGTAGGAAATTATGCTTTTGTATTTTTCGTAACACATTTGTTTTGCAAAGCCAATATTCACAAATACTTAAATTATATTTATACAAATTGCTTATGATGGCCAACTTAACTAGCATATACAAGAAACACTTTGAAATTGGTATAATAAGGAAAAAAGCAACTTGGTAAGTATCAAGCGTATATATTCTTAACATGGAATAGCGTGTTGTGCCTCTGGAGTAAATCTAGTACACTTTGCACCAAGTTTACAGTAAAATATACATTGTTGTCATGCCAAGCATATTAAATCATATAATAATAAAATAGTTTTCAATTACAAAAAAAAAGTAATTTTCTATCATGACAGATGATGCCATTTTAGCATGCATTTTTGTGTCGTGTTCTGAGAAAACTGGGCATAATGCATGTGCGTAAAGTTTCATCCAAGATTAGCCTGTGCAGTCCGCACAGGCTAATCAGGGACAACACTTTCCGCCTAAACTGGATTTTCGCTAAGAAGAGACATCATTTAAACCAAAAATTCCATAAAAGCGGACATTGTCGTCCCTGATTAGCCTGTGCGGACTGCACAGGCTTATATGGGATGACAATTTACGCACAAGCATTATGCCCAGTTTTCTCAGAACACGACACATTTTAGCATGCATATTTGGTGAAATTTTGGATGAAAGGAATTTTCTCTAATGGATATCTGTAGTGTACAATTGTATTAAAGTGAAATTAATTGCTGTTTTTACTCATGTTGTTCAGTACTTGACCCATTTGCAGTGCAAAACATGGAGGATATTTGTTTGTTATTTTGCTGTTGTAACATGTTACATTGTCATAGGAAAGAGAAAATATGAGTCATTGCCCTTTCCAGTTGATAGCCAGCTCTATCACCCTGGAAACAATATCCTGTATTTCTAAGTTACTCAATTTAAATGACAAAGGTTACACAACTCAAAATACCTGAAGTAGTGCATTTCTTTCTCCACTGGAGAATTGCTGAGACTTAAATATGGTCCAGTTACTACTTTTACATGGTTGAATTTCCTCATATGTGTCGTGTTCTGAGAAAACTGGGCATAATGCTTGTGCGTAAATTGTCATCCCAGATTAGCCTGTGCAGTCTGCACATGCTATTCAGGGACGACAATTTCCGCTTTTATGGAATTTTTCGTTTAAATGATGTCTTTTCTTAGCGAAAATCCAGTTTAAGCAGAAAGTGTCATCCCTTATTAGACTGTGCGGACTGCACAGGCTAATCTGGAACGACAATTTACGCACAAGCATTATGCCCAGTTTTCTCAGAACACGACACATATGTACCGTACTTGCAAGGTTAATTGGTAGAGTGCTCTACTACAAATCCAAGGACTGCGCTTGAGATTCCCAGTCTGGCCACAAAAGCTTGTGTGGGGGTTGATCGTAAAGTTATTTCTACAGCCTTTCTTTGATTCAAGTTGGTAGGTTGTCAGTTGCTGGCATAAGCATTGGAAAACGGTGAAATGTGTCGTGTTCTGAGAAAACTGGGCAAAATGCTTGTGCGTAAATTCACATCCCAGATTAGCCTGTGCAGTCCGCACAGGCTAATCCAGGACAACACTTTCCTCCTAAATTGGATTTTCGCTAAGAATAGACATCATTTAAACGAAAAATTCCATAAAAGCCGAAATTGTCGTCCCTGATTAGCCTGTGCACCCTTCACTTAGCTGAATTTCTAAATACACTTGTATGTACTGTACTGCAAATGTCAATCAGTCTGCGCTTTTGATGATCCACGTTCCTGTTTTTCTTCCCAGGATCCATGCTAGGCCTCAACATGGCCACTTACACCTTTCACTTTGTTTAATTGCTTTACACACTTCTATGTAATGTTCTATAAATGTCAATCAGTCTGTGCCTTTAACGATCCATGTGCCTGTTTTTCTTCCCAGGATCCATGCTAGGCCTCAACATGGCTAGCAATTCTCTCATCCGGACCGTGTCTCCAACCGTTGGTGGCTTCATGCTGCAGGCGTTTGGATTCCCATCTTTTGGCTACCTGGGCTTTGTACTATCTGGAATTGTAACCGCCATACTCTTTGTGAAATTTAGGGTGGTTTAGTCTCTTATTTTAAGTGTTTATTGTTTTATGTACAAAACATAAGCTCAAATGCAGGGATGTGTTTAAAGAGTCTTTATAAGTTTTTGGGAAAGTTGTAATGAATTTATTCATAGCAGATTTGTGTCATATTAAAGGGAACTATTCACAGCTTTTAAATTAAGAAATTATTTGCCAAATGCGATTTAAAAAACATATACATTGTATAATTTAAAAAAAAAATCTGACAAACACAAATATTGGAAATATATTTATTATGAAAATATAGTTATAACATATAAAGCATTATGCATACATATAAAGCATTTGTCAAGTTTTTTTTGGTGCTTTGGAAAATACATGGGTAATATATACGCAATCAATTTGAAGATACAGGATCAATTTCAAGATTGTATATTTGTTTAAATGGCTGAGTTGCTAATGTTGCTTTACAGATATTCTGTCTGAAATATCATAGGCTTAGCTATTTGTTTGTGGAATAACTGAAACTTAAGGTTTTGTATTTTAGCCATTAACTGCCACTTATGTGTTTGGTTTGCGGGATAGCGCTTCAGGTCGTATGAAAATTTTAATCTTTTACGCGTCTTTGAATATTGTAAAGCACTGGGATCTATCGATAATTGAATCCCTCAACTGTGTTTGAGTAATATATGGCAATACATTCTTATAAGTGTGCACACAAGAGATACTAAAATTTGTATTATGGCCACCCTTCAATAGCACAACTCAGATTTATATCATTTTTAAAAATAAGGAATTTATTATTACTAGTGTGCAATCCTTCTTAGCATAGAAAATTAATTGTTTTTATATATTGTGTAATTTTGTTGTTGAATATAGTTAAATAGATAATGTGCTTGTAAGTGTTTACATTCTTTTGCTTATTCACAATTCAAATGTGTGCTCTTCTTATCATTCATATGAATAACCTCTCATTGGATGTGTTCGAACAGCTTGGATGCAATAGGCCTTAAAATATATGTGTGTTTTTAGCTCACCTGATTGCTCAGGTGAGCTTTTGTGATCGGTCTTTGTCAGTTGTCCGTCCGTCCGTCCACATTTGATTGTAAACACGCAAGAGGCCACATTTCTTGTCCGATCTTCATGAAACTTGATCAAAAGATTTGTCCCAATGATACCTCGAGTTCGAAACTGGGTCATGCTGGGTCAAAAACCAGGTCACTAGGTGAAAAAAAAGAAAAACCTTGTGAACATTGTAGAAGTCACATTTCATACCCAATCTTCATGTAACTTTGTAAAAATGTTTGTCTTAATGATATGTTGGTTGAGTTCAAAAGTGGTTCCGGTCCATTGAAAAACATGACCACCAATGGGCGGGCAGTTTTCCTTATTTGGCTATAGAGAAACCTTGTGAACACTCTAGAAGTCACAATATTTGCCCAATCATCATGAAACTTGGCAAAAGATTAGTTTTATTGATATCTCAGACAAGTTGGAAAATGGCTCAGATCGGTGAAAAAAAACACTTTAGCTCACCTGATTGCTCAGGTGAGGTTTTAGGATCGGTCTGTGTCTGTCGTCAACGTTATCAAAGTTGCTGAGAAGCTATATGGCCACATGATCTCAGTCAAGTTTGATAATGAGCAAAATTGCATAATAAATGCCAGAATTATTGCCCTTAGATTGTCAAAATTTTCATTATATTATACAAAATCCTTGTTTATCTTAAACCACAAAGCACGCAGCTTTGATATTTGATATGTGACAAAGATTGTTCAAATCATGCCACTGGGTAAGCTGATTTCACACGTGAGCGATCTAGGGCCATCTTGGCCCTCTTGTTTTATATTGTCACAAATGTTAACATATAGTTATGTTAATATATTTGACAGCTTTTGTGGGTAATATGCTTAGTAATTGTAGATTGTTGTATACAGAGTTGGATAAGCTACATGTATATGTATTAAATTTTGAAACTTAGAAGAAAATAAGCATTATATTTTAGGTATTGAAACCCAACTGATAACAGGTTATTTATATCTACTTATATAATGGTAAAAACATTATAAAAAATGCATTTTTAACATGACCGTATAGAAGACATAACAATGAAACATATTTGTTTTTATTGACTTGAACATTTATTGACCTGAACAACAATCTGTTTACGGATAAATTCTCTTATCATTCTAAAAACAGTACCTCAATCCAATGGGAACTAAAAATGTATTTCAACGTTTTAACTAGCATTCTGTATTTTTACATATCAGTAGTTTATTATGTTCCCCAGTCTATACAGGGGGACATATTGTTTTTGCCCTGTCTGTTTGTTGGTTTGTTTGTCTGTTGGTTTGTTTGCACAAACTTTAACATTGGCTATAACTTTTTCAATATTGAAGATAGCAACTTGATATTTGGCATGCATTTGTATCTCATGGAGCTGCACATTTTGAGTGGTGAAAGGTCAAGGTCATCCTTCAAGGTCAAAGGTCAAATATATGGGTCAAAATCGCTCAAAAGGGGACATAGTGTTTCACAAACAAATACCTTGTTTTTATGTTTATGGTTACATGTATTTGTTTTAACTATAGATCTCTATACATTTTTTTGATGAAGAAATATATTACTGTTATATCTTGTTCTTGAATTGTACAATTGTATCATTATTATTAAAGTTTTGACAGATTTACTTTGGTTCGTTGTTTTAAAGGACTGAGCAGTGAAATATAATAAGCAATATTTAAAAACCACTGTTCATACCCTGATACATGTATATCTTGTATGTATGTTTAGTTGATGTCCCTTTAAATGTCAGAACTTTAGAATAAATTTTGTTTCCAAATAGTATTCGGCTTATTTTACCAAGAACTTGAGAATTAATTAAATTTATTGATTTAAATTAAATTAAACAAGAAGGCTAAATGCCCTATCTCAACTGAGAACCGAAAGATCTGAACTGTTCTGCAACTTTTACAATGTTTTCAAAACAATTTTAGAACTTGGCTGAGAAATGATTAAAACTGATGTTCTTAGCAATTATAGGGTAAATTATATAACTTCTATATCTCATTTATGTCTCAATCTTGATGAAAGTTGGTTATAATGTTTATCTTGATAATTTTGAATCTGGGTCATATTTTTCCAAAAACTAGGTCACCAGGTCAAGTTTGGACCGTTTGTTTTCCGCAAACTTAGGTGAGAGCTTCAGGGCCATCATGGCCATCTTGTGTAACCTTGACCTACTGACCTAGTTTTTGACCTGACATGACCCAGTTTATGACCTTATTTGACCCAGTTTCAAACACAGCCAAGATTTCATTGGCAAAAATGCTCTGACCAAGTTTCATAAAGATTTGACAATAAATGGGTTTCACTAAAGCCATATATAAGGAAAACAGCCCAGCTCCTGGGAGTTTTGTTTATCAAAGGTGCCCCAACCATATTCGAACTTGGCCAATATATCATTAAAAAATATGTGCTGAGAAAATTTCATAATGATTCGACAAAAACTGAAATTTCTGGAGTGATAACCAGGTTTCATTGTAGCCATTATATGAAAACTGTCTGCCTACTGGATGCCGTGTTGTTTTTTTACAGACTGGAACTAGGCTGGAAATTGTCGTAAATAATCTTCCAAAATAGTTTATGATGATTGGGCAATATATGTGACTTCTAGAAAGTAAACAAGCTTTTTTATGTCCCCGGTAGGGTGGCATATAGTGATCGCACTGTCCGTCTGCCTGTCCTTCTGAAATTCCGTCACACTTGCGTGAAGGTTTCGAAAAATGGTCATTACTTTTGCAATATTGATCAAAACAACTTGATATTTGTCATGCATGTGTATCTCATGGAGCTGCACATTTTGACTGGTGAAAGGTCAAGGTCATCCTTCAAGGTCAAAGGTAAAAAACAATCAACGCGGCGCAGTAGGGTGCATTGTGTTTCTGACAAACACATCTCTTGTTTCAATTTGACCTAATGAACTTATTTTTCCGCACATGACCCAGTTTCGAACACGGTGGTGATATAATTGGGACGAATATTTTTACCAAGTTTCATGAAGATTGGACAATAAATGTGGCCATTAGAGTGTTAACAAGGTACCCCTGAACAATACACCTCCCTTTGCGATATTTGCATTAACTGCAATACCTTCCAAGTCTCGATCAGTCGATGGAATATTTAAGAAATCTCGTTTATTATGATAAAACACCAGAGTTGTTTTCTTTTCAGGTCTGAACACCCCAAACAAATTCAGAAAGCATCGACGGTGGCACTTTCTTCTTATGAGCCGATATTGAAATAATTCACGTTTTACACAGATGGATCCAAGCGTTACTGAAGTGTCCAAGCAGGAAACGCGCATGTTCTTAAGAGAGCGATTTCTAAGAATGATAGGTGCGTTAAATGGCCAGGAGGCGGAGCTTAGTTTGTACGGGAAATCGCGCGTGCGGGCTACGCTGCGGGGATTGGACATCGACGGACAGAGGGTGCAAGTAGGGGATCTCCAGACCCCGATTGGGACCCTGCCATCGGCGTATGTGCGAATGAGCGACGTCAAGACAATAACTGTTTGTGATCTCAAACCCGTTTTGAGTATTGTGTGTGTGGTTTTATCAATATGGCCTTTTTAACGAAAATAGTTGGTAGAGGAGTCAAAATGTAAAAATTCAAGGTACCGATATGTGTCTAAGATCTGCGTTATCAGAGTAAGGTGAAATGTTTTCAGATCGGTTTGGAATAAACTTATAACATTACGCATACATGCTACGGGACATTGTGGTTGATTTTTGTTAATGACGTTCATTATGTTTTGGGGTAAAAACGGGCCTCTGGCCTAATTTCACAAGTAATTCTATTTTTATTTTCATACAAAATTACAAACATTTGCCATGTAATATTTGGATGCATTTTTGCTGGACGGAGTTTACAGAGGTATCAATACATGCTGAAACTTATAATTATACGAAATAAAACATAAAATAAATCATATACGGTAACTGTGAATGAGCAAAACCAAAAGTAAAAAAAAAAAGAGTTGTTTGCAAAACAGCACGCTGGACTTTTCCTGTCCTTGTCGAAGTTTAAATTCTGCCATCTGGCCTATATTTTCTTAACCAAACGGTTAAGTAGGTATGTTATTGTTGCCATCAAGTAATTTAGTATTTTTCTATTTTCTTAAAATAATATGAAAGACACATTAAGCTCACATTTTGAGCTGAACCAACTTTCCTATATTGAGTAGCTATGACATTGACCTTAAGCGAACCAAAAATCACAATAGCTCCATTCACAATCCCTATAGAAACTAGGTTACCAAAAACAATTGCCAATAACATAATTATGCACATTTTTAAGTTTCTAGAGGGAGGTCGACGTCGAGGCCGTCCGAGGAAAAACTGGATGGACAANTTCATAACCAATAAATAGTTTTGACTGATTGTTATTGCCCTATGTGAAGTTTTAAAATTATCATCTTACTATTTAGTTCATTTCATTTTGTAATATCTTTTTAATTAAGATGCTGTGTTTTGTATGATGATCGAACCGATTGTTATTGCCCTTTGTGAAATTTTAACAATTATCATCGTACTATTTAGTTCATTTCATTTTGTAATATCTTCTTAATTTAGATGCTGTGTTCTGTGTGAGTATTGAGCCAACGTCCTGTCAGCTAGCAGTGACTGGAGGTCAGGATGATAAAGCCTATGTGTGGAAGATAGCATCTGGAGAGGTGCTGTTTGAATGCACTGGTATGTCTTTGTTTGTTTGTAATATATATTGTTATGTTAAAAGAAATACCAGTGTTTTAAAGCCCACGGCATGTTTTCTTGATTTGGGATTAAGGCCCAGCCTTCCATTTTATGGGAAAAATAGAGATAAAACTTAGAAAAGGGAAAGACAAAATCTAAGGTTTAGTTGATTTTTTGTTAAAATTGCATCATTTCAAAGAAGTTCTGTTTGGGGAAGGGAGGGGGACTTTCTCCCAAATGGGGAAGGAAAGGGGCCTTTTTAAAGCCCCTTCTAAAGAAGAAGAAAGAAACAGAGAAACCTATAGTTTTGTCATTTTGTATTACAGGATAACATGTTTGATATACCAGTAACACATTTATATTTTCAGAAGGTTTTATAACAATTTTAAACTTGTAAATTGAATTATAAATGTGTGGCCCAATACGCATCATAGGCCCTCATCTTATTTTATTTGGGGCTTCCTTATAGGCCTGCATGTAGGAATTTCCTTTCATATGTTAAATCCAACATTTATTTGCGAAAAGAGATTTGTTGCATGAAAACAGCATTAAAAGCAATCATTTGGTACAATTTGTGTTGTTTCAGATGTCTTAACCCTTTGAGCGCTGGAACCGGATTTTGAAG
>VMBQ01013551.1:0-11008 GCA_007657795.1 Dreissena rostriformis | reverse complement strand
ACCAAGTTATAAACTCCAGACCCGTTAATATAGTAGTAAAGAACCAAGTTATAAACTCCAGACCCGTTAATATAGTAGTAAAGAACCAAGTTATAAACTCCAGACCCGTTAATATAGTAGAAAAGAACCAAGTTATAAACTCCAGACCCGTTAATATAGTAGTAAAGAACCAAGTTATAAACTCCAGACCCATTAATATAGTAGTAAAGAACCAAGTTATAAACTGTCCTTATAACCAGACCCGTTAATATAGTAGTAAATAACCAAGTTATAAACTCCAGACCCGTTAATAGTAGTAAAGAACCAATTATAAACTGTCCTTATAACCAGACCCGTTAATATAGTAGTAAAGAACCATGTTATAAACTCAAAACTTAGGTATAGACCTAAACTTAAGCCAAAATAATTGCTTGTTGGAAAATATTCTGGGTATGATTGTTTTATTTGTAAATATGCCATATATTATTATTTATAATATATGTTGTGATAAATTGTATTATCATTTGTTTACTCTGAAGTCACAATTCTAAGAATCAGTTAGTAAAAACAGGGATTGATTGATCTTATTTGATCATAGCCTATTCAATAAAAGCAAGTGGTTGTTAGCCGTAAGGAAATACGCATCTTCAAAGAAAACAGTTATTGATTAATTTGTTTGAACTAAGCAACATATAATTTATTTTTTACTTGTTGATATCACTAGATGTCAATATTTTCTGAATCTGGCGTCGAACATCATTTCACAGTTTTGCTTTGGGGCAAAGACGTGGTATTCAATGTACATTGAATTTTCAAGATAAACAACTTAAATCAATTTTGTGTTTGTTATTTCACTTGACTTACTCAGCTATGTGAAATAATTTATTGCGTTATTTCACTTACTCAGCTATGTGAAATAATTTATTTTGTTATTTCACTTACTCAGCTATTGAAATAATTTATTTCGTTTATATCGCAGTCATCTTAACTTGTCAGCATGACCTCTGAATTCTTAGTACATGTACATGTATAAACACATGTATATATACTTAGAATTCATAGGTCACGTTGACAAGTTTAGATGACATGTCAACATGCTTTTTCCTTAAAGCTGAAACTATTAATCCTAAAATCATGATTTACTTTGTTTAATACTTTATTCTTGATTTTGTTTGAAAAAGTGTTTTGCAAGTTAAATGATAACCAAAACGTATTTTTACTAGTTTATCTTGAGTCCCAAAAGACTTGTACAATCAGACATGGAAAGCATTCAAGCATATAGCTAATGGTCAAGGCAATACAGAAAGGCGTTAGAACAATTATATTAGCATATCGCCTGATTGGGGATTTGAAATACATGCAAAAGTCCAGGTCCAGGCCGTAATGGAAGAGCTGGTCATNAGTAGAAGTAGTAGTAGTAGTAGTAGTAGTAGTAGTTGTTGTTGTTGTTGTTGTTGTAGAAGTAGTAGGCGTAGTCGATGTAGATGTCGTTGTTGTTGTTGTTTTTGTAAAGACCGTGTAAGAAGTTGAGGACGTAGAAAAAAAATACATACCCATGCCCCATATTTGACAGTTACATCACACACTCTGCTCTGTTCTTCCACTTGCTGTTGTAGATGTTCTCGTATTGAATTGGTTTTGAAACTGTCTCCGAAATCCATGTTACAACTCGTGTACAGACGGGAAGTGTCAAGTTTTTAACCGTGTGACAGCTATATACGTTTCATGGTGTATCAGATTAGTTTATGTACATTACTTTTTTTATCTTTCACAACGGAGTCCGGGTTCAACCTAAAGTACTGTTTGCTTTTAACACACCACACACATCAGCTCTGATTTCGTTTATCTAATCAGTCTAAGCCTAGGAGCAATATTTGCCTATTGCAAATATTTCTTGTCTTTACTAGGTTAGGTGTCAGTACGTCCGTTGTGTAAAAACTAAATTAGAATCGCTATATCTCTTTGGATTTATCTGTTTTATGAGAAACAATTGTGTAAACTTGAATGATTGCTGAACCGTGTTATGTTAAACATATTTATTTATTTTTGTTAATGACATATTATGTGTTCAATGATAAATCAAGTATCTTTTATAAGCAGTATTTCAATCTTAGTCGGTGAACACGCATACTTATATTCTGGTATACATAAAGCGTTTGAACTTTTCGGAAAATTCGTTATCATAGTTTAAATACTTTATTTTTATCTATTGATCACGCTATTAAACTCCTGTAGTTTTAAGGTGTAGATACAGATAGGATAATTTAACACTTTGGAACACTTATTACTAACTACGGTTTCACATGAATTAGCAATATGTGTTGGTTTGATAAATAAGGACGTAAATGATAACACATATTAGACATTTTGTTTTGAGTTTGTTACATGTACACATAGGAAGAGTTTAGACCAACAAACTGGTTTAAAGCTTACTAGTGAAGACAGCTCGATCTGCAGTCTGCGGTTTCGATCTCATAAATTTGTGGACTAGGTAAGAAAAACGATTTCTGAATTTTGGAAAGAATCCTTATTCCTTTTGAATGACTTTTAACGATTAATATATTTTATGTTGGTGCGCTATTTATTTAATTATTTATTTATTTTGCAAAACCTATGTCTTTTTATATGCACTGTTAAATGGTCGAATCGGAAATGCTTAATCATGTCACCATGCATAATTTAATGGACGATCATTCTCTTCTGCAAGCTTCAAAATTATTTCATAGCAGAAATATTCGCTTATGAAATCATACGTTTTGTTTCTATGGACAAGAGGTTAAATTGTTTAATCAGATGAATAAATGTATCAGAAAGAAAGCTTTTTTTCCGAAACTGTTTTCTTTACTCAATTTAGAGATACACTCATTCAAACAGTACCGACTGGTCCGGGTGGTCACGGTTTTAAACCTATCACGGTTTTGTCATTAAGTAACTGTTCAGTAAAAAAGAGGTCATAACATGCAAACCAAACTTTTGAAATCATAAAACACAATAGTACGATATATGTAATGATCAATATCCAGTTTCCATCTATAGTGTTACCTGCTTTAGTCAAAGGTATTCGGCAGACATATATATCGACAACGGTGCGAACAAAATATGGTTGACAGTAGATCTGTACAACACGGGCGAAGATATGTTTTTGAATGTTTGCGCTAATGCAAACACAGTTGTCTCATATAAAATCCAACAAGCGAAAATTGGTCGTACATTTTTCACAGTATTTAACACAGGAATAGTAGGCAATGAAGCGCATGTATGCACAATTATATTTGCTGAAAAGATAATACTTTTAGGCACTCGTTCATGGGGATCGGAGGCGCTTCAATTTTATTGGACCAACTTTTTTTTATTTTTCTACTTGAGGAAGGTTGATTGTTGTCCACGACATTTCGACAGCAATGTGTGAACTTATTGTCTCCGGTCCAAATCTTGAATGCCGTTACATCACTCGAGATTTGAATTTACCGCAAGCTACTTATTTTAGAAAGATCTGTTGACATATGCAGCTTCTTTATATATTTTAGAAGTGAAGGCCTACATATTTGTGTATTGGTCCTGCAGTGAACATTTGATTATAATGTTAAATGTTATAATAGTATTTTAAAAAAAAAACGACACTACTGATAGCGTTTTAATTACTATGAAATAATCTCAAGCATTGCCACACAGTTATATTTACAGGAGCACCGTTTGTTTTTTTTACCTTTGACCTTGAAGGATGACCTTGACCTTGACCTTTCACCTTTCAAAATGTGCAGCTCCATGAGATACACATGCATGCCAAATATCAAGTTGCTATCTTCAATATTGCAAATGTTATGGCCAATGTTAAAGTTTTCGGACGACGACGACTGCGACGACGACTACGACGACGACGACGACGCGGAAGACGAGAGGGCTATGACAATACCTCGGGTTTTCTTCGAAAACAGCCGAGCTAAAAAATATATAATGTTCACAAAGTTCTTATCGAACTGCGGTTATGTCGAAGTCGCTTTAGAATACTATAGAATGGGAAGTTCAGCGAAGCAAATCAGGTAACCTCGTAGGAATGTCCAGTTTTTAAATAAGATGGAAGATTTAATCAATATCTGCCGATTATCACTATTTTTTTTATTTAATAATTTGTACTTTTAAAGTACAGTAAAGCCCTAATGATCTAAGTAAGCATTAATCATGAAAAGATTGTTTGCAACATTTTCCCTAATATTTTCCTGTGTTAATGGTTATTTTAAAAAACATGTTTTTGTTGCAAAGTCTCAAAAGTAAAGAAGTTGCGTCTGAATTAATTGAAAATGCGGTTATTGTTGCAAGAGTTCCGGTCAACATTTACAGTCTTGACTCATGTTCCTATAAGTACATTTTCCTTCAGATGGCTTTTGAATGGAGGACTGGTTAGAGGCAATAACGTTTCCGTTGTCAAGAAATCCGTTCATTCGTCTATTACTGATTGGTGTGGTGCACAGACCAATGATATCCTTTCCGACTCGAATAAAACAACCCGCTTTTTGCTTTCAGTCTCCTAGTAAAGACTGTGAATTTTACAAACGTAGGAACACTTTGCACACCAAAGACGCTCACGCCTAGGTTGAATCCATTA
This sequence comes from Dreissena rostriformis, assembly GCA_007657795.1. Taxonomy (NCBI): domain Eukaryota; kingdom Metazoa; phylum Mollusca; class Bivalvia; order Myida; family Dreissenidae; genus Dreissena; species Dreissena rostriformis. Next base: position 6,426 of record VMBQ01013551.1, on the reverse strand, counting down.
TAGGCGAATAGAGTTAGCGGCATGCATCAATGTTTAAATCCCCATTACCGTTTAGTTTAATTTGATCATGTTCTTTAAATTCCGGGCTGTGAAAGAACCTTGACCCCAGTCTGAAGCACAAACTCATCTGTATAAAAGTCCAGATAAAGAGAAGAGCCATCCAGTACATTATATTTACTAACTGTGTAACAGGGATTGGGAAAGGGTTGTAATGCTGCCACAGTCCTTTCGATACTATTGGTATCTTTCACTTTTGAAACATCGTCATTTTCAAAACTTCTTAAAGCAAATGACTTTTTTTTCAATTTCACATATGTTTTGTCAACACCAGTAGGAATTATATATATATTTTACCTGTGTTTTAATTCTCAGACCCTGTTTGAACCAGACTTTTCGCAAGTAAGCTTGGCGGTTTAACATCGGTAAAGTGCCAGGACACAATAAAACAGCACTGCCACCATTACAAAAAATATACACTTTATCCATTCAAACAACACTGTCAAACACACTTATGAGTACAACAGCTAGCAACGAGTACTTATCTTAACAGATTACCCAGCCTAGAGCCCTAAGGCAAACAGAAAACTGGTTTAAAAGGAATCCAAACATTGGCTGCAGATTCAGGTCACTCAGGCTAAAGACTTACTTATTGAAATATGACAATGGCACTTAGGGGTCAAAGTTGTTTTTATATTTTGACGGGAGTTGTGGTTGGTTGATTGTTGTGTACACAAACCCTGTATGGCCTCAAATTATATCTATAGTTATACTTTAATACGAATTGTAGACCCACCCTCCAAAAAAAACAAGTATTTAAAACGATTTTACAACAGATTGAAAAGCTTTTTTAACATTAAAACCGCTATAAAAGTGATGACATTTTTATTATTGTATCAGCTTTAAAAGTGTTATGCTTGATTCTGAGGGAAACAAATGTTTTCTTAATGTATACAATTGTATTTTTTCTTCATAAATTCTTGCTTCGAAACGCCATTATACGGATTTTTTTTTAATTCAAATACAAAGTGGTTGTATTCTCTTAAAGGTTAAACGTGCACAAACCGGAAACCCTGAGAGAAAGTTTGATCACAGGCACCAATGGTTGGATGCATCATGTACAGTATTTCCTAAAGACTGTTTCAATGATATGTTTTGTATCAAATTAAAATTATGTCTGCAATTAGCAAAGAGCCTTTTTGGCCATACCTTTTTGTAGTGGTGTATAGTCTCACTTATATTGCCCTATGTATTCGTGGTTGAGAACAACAACATCAAGCCGACAAAGCCCGGTATTATATTTTTGAAGGTACCTATTTTAAGTTTAAATGTATATAATTTATTGAAGTGGTGTTCAGTCAAAAGTTTTCTGGATCGTTCTTGCCTGAGTACACGGGCCTCCGTGTGTGTGTGTCAAAGTATAAAGTAAATCCATTCAGTATCAAGTAAGATACGGCAAATTTTAGTTTTTGAGCAATTGGATACTTAAGGTCAATGTCAACCAGGGTTTAAGGTAAAAAAGTCAACCCAGTTCCAAACTTGACATAAATTTGATAAAGACAAGCATTGCAGTAATTTTTAATTAGTACAGTAAAATTTTTGGATCGTTCTTGCCTAAGTACACGGGCCTCCGTGTGTGTCAAAGTATAAATTTAATCCATTCAGTACCAAGTAAGATACGGCAAATGATAGTTTTTGAGCAATTGGATACTAAAGGTCGATGTCAACCAGGGCTCAAGATAAATAAGTGAACAGAAAGGTCTTGTCCAAAGGGGTGTTCTGTCCAAGAATTAAGTAAATCAATTCAATAATAGGGAAAAAAGTATCACCCCACGTGGTACTCGAACCCACGAACCCGAGTTTAACAGTCTATTGCTCTACCGACTACGCTAGCCGTGCGGACACATTTGTCTCCGCAATATGTATAATTATTAAAATATCAAACAATTTCCGATAGCTTTGACATCTTCTGATTGGTCAATTTTTGCAACGGAAAATACCGATGTACTTCGTCAAAGTGTTTTTGTGGCGCATTAATACTAATACCATGCGATCGGAGCTATTTTGTTTGCGAATGCAGAATCTGGATGCAAAGTTAGGTTAATTGCATTAACGGACATTATTCTTCGGTTTTTATGTATATTATGTTACCTATGGAGCGATTGCAGAAGGCAATCGCCCCAAAAATGGTATGAAGAGAAATTTGATGTGATAAAAAAAATCCATGAAAAGAAAGTAGATCAAATTCATAAATTGTAATTTATAAATAAATAAATGCTTGCATTATTTTGTTGCAGTGTGTGTTTTTGAAGATGGATACTACGGACCTGTTCAGACCAACCTCTTTTAAGGAGGCTTTGTGTAGACAGGTTGAAGAGCAGAGTCCAGTTTGCGATTTCACCATAAAAGTTGGAGCCTGGGTAGGTTGCAACATCTCTTGCATATTAATAGCACGGCAAATAAATGTTAAATAGCGACATTGGGCCTAGATTTTGAATACAATTGTGTTTTTTCGAATCATAATACCGATCAAGTTATTTATTAAAGTGTGTCAGTTTCGTATTGCAAGTGAACACCAGATAATACATTAAATAAAGGGACTTGATACGTATTCGGATGCTCAGTCGAGATAACGAAAGCAATATGAGATATCGCGATATTCGCTATTAGATTTCGATAAGAAGGTGCGATAACACGATGCAAGATCAGCACTGTGTTAACATTTTGAGAGACATGGATCGTTAGATAAAATTCTAGGACAAAAACCACAATTATCATTGGGGAAAAGCGGTGATTTAGCGAGTAAATGAAAGAAACAAAAAAAAACTTTAATAATTAGCACATTGTATTCATATATTTTATAAGAACTATATGGTCAGAAGATTATCAGCGCTAACTTATTATCTCATGGCGTTCTTTGTAATATGATGGGATGGAACACGTTCAAAACTAAGCGTTAAAACATGATTTGAAGAAAAACCCATAAGTTTATCAAGTGTTCGATATAACAATGTCATTATGCTTAACCACAATCTGTAGATGTTGATCAATGTAGACATCAATTTTCCCATGTTTGTGTGCACGTGACATGGTAATTTTATATTTTAGGCTAAAAAGTTCCATGCCAGTATTCTAACGAGGAGTCCATTCTTTCATTGTATGATAGATGGCCAATACCTTCTGCGTGACCCAGGTAAACTTTTAAAACTGGAAACTCAATTACTCGATGACAATTTATATATATATTGGTATACTTTTAATGCGTTGATAACATTTCCTCTCCTTTATACATTTTTTCTAAAATAATTTGTTTGTTATAAATATGTGCTATATGTAAGTTTTTACTCAAACATAGTAAAGAAGTGAGGAACGTGTGTTTATAAAAATTATAAACTCGGATACCAGAAAAAGTAAAACTATGTTTGATTTTAATTTTGTTTTCAGCATCTGTTGAGTTTTGCAACACTAGCCCTTTATCTGTTGAAATGGCAATAATGTGCCTTTATGAGAAATGCCCACCGGTGAAGCACACAGATATTCCAGAGTTACTCGATCTTGCTGAATTCATGATGATTCCAAACCTTAAATATATGTGTGTTAAGCTTATACGATGTATTCCTGTGAATAAAAGTAACGTGATCCATCATCTACAACTTGCCTCAATGTACGAGTTCGTCATTCCACGAGCAACAACATATCTCCATAAACATCTTGATGATCTTCTTAAAGATGATTCTCTAATTCAAGCTTCAAAAGATTTCATTGAGGACATTTTCTCTAATGAAACACTACGTTATGTTTCTATGGACTCTAGATTGCAGTTCTTAATACGATGGACACAGTATAATATATCAGATAGAGAACGTTCATTTCCACAATTGTTCGCATTGCTGTGTCATAACCAATTAAGTGAAGGGATTCTTCAAGAGGCTACGGCTAGTCTTGGGATTCTCGATTGCATTCAATCGGCGTTATTAACTAACCGTTTAGAAGACATGGAGGTAGTTGCCATCATACCGAGCTTTGGATATCGCACAGAATGGTATGACTTATGTAGTGACCATTGGTTAAAACCCCCCATTTCATTGACTACTTCAGTCGCATATGAACATTCTTCTTACACGTTTGCTATCTCGAAACACAGCTCTTGGTATGGGTTATGCTATTCTTCGAAAATAGAATTCATCGATGCTTCGACAAAAACTTCAAGAACTGTCCAATTGTCCAAAATGCGTGATGGGTTTACAAGTGTTTGTGCGAATGCATCAATAGTTGTCGCTTACTATTGCAAAGTTATTAAAATACGGGCAATTATAAAAACAACACACATCGGAGGTCATCGTCGATATCGAACAGTATACAAACTGCAATTTGATATCGGAAAACTAGATAACAAATCTTCTGACGTAATTATGGAACCAGTGTTTACCTTAAACTTCTCTGGTGATGCTAGAATCTTTATAAACGAAATGGATGTATGTGCCATTTTTATCCAAGACAAGATAATACTTTTCGACATACGATCATTCCAGATGGAAACGCTAGAATTAAAAGCCATGAAACAGTTCTACGTAGTTCCAGTTGGCCATGGTTTTGTTATCCACGACGATATTACGGCGATATGTATACAAAATGTGCCCGCACCAACTCTTGGTTGTCGGTACATCTTGCGAAATTTGAATTTACCACACAATCGTGATAGTATTAAATATCGACTTGTAGGAGATGTATGGTTTCGTCAGTTAGGTAAAGAAGACGATTTTGTTTTAGAAAGGTCTTGCGAACGATTCAGCGTATTCCAAATAGCTGATCTGAGTACGTTGACATGGCAACAATGTAAAGTACCTCCCAATGTACAACTGTCTATGTTTATACATGACACAGCTGTCTTATTACTGACCGTCCCGACTCAGGCATTCAGATGTCATATTCAATGTCCTCATTGCGAAATAATTGAAGAAGCATCGGACAATTTCGTCAATGACACGGTTGATGATGCAGTTAGAACTTGTTCTTGGAACTCAGACAGCGACGAATCAGAAGATTTGCGCTAGTATCCAGTAGTAACGATGATGTCAATTATTATATAGACCCGTATTTCGACATTGAAGATACATATGACCATTTGGACTATTCTGATGATGACTACTACAACAGTCGAAACTATCGTCCTAATAACTACCATGCCGATCAATACGACTACTCTTATGAACCTGACTGTTGGAATTGAATTGACTGTTGGCAAGCACGTCTTAACGGCATTTTGTTTATTTATTAATGCATATAGTGATTAAGAGATGACTCTTTTTACACAAATTCATGCTTGCAAGACGGCATTTACACCGTCAGTATGTATTCTTAGAACACAATGTGAACATAAAGCGAACTTCTTAAAATCTCTTTGAAACAACAAGACCAGTTCCTGTGTATGTTACATCAGAAAGGTGGTCCTCTACACAAAGTTTTTTTTTTTTTTCAAATCGTATTTGCGGGATTTAAACTGGACTCTTCCCAGTAGTGACATGATTTATATTCATGTAGACTTGTATTGCAAAATTACTGTTATGAATCTTCTCTACAATGACAACGGCCATATGTGTAAATGTTGTAAGGTAACATCGTATAGTGGTCTTCCACTAAGTTTCTTAAAGTTATGCTCGTTTAGTCAAAGTAGTCCGAGAGCCCATGGGTGTCTATTGCAAGTTTTGAGGCCAAGATTTATTTATTTTTTATTTGAAAAGGGTATTTTATATCCTTGCAGAAAACCCATTTATTAAGTGTCTCAGCCGTGCATATCTATGATTTTTTGGGTAAAATCACNGATTTAGCAATTTTTCATGTAGCCAGAGCACCTGCAAATGTTCACATCAAACAAACTAATTAGATATGAGGTGAGACAATGTATAGAAAATGATTCATATCAGTCAGCCTTTTAATACAAAACCATAAATCAGAAATATCGTTTGTAAAATCTACTTGCCTTAAGCTTTTTAAAGGATGGGTTAGCAGAAATAGCAGAAAACATATAATTTACACGAATCATTTTTCTTTTTACAGCTTTTCCGAGAAATCACAAACATTACAAAATGGTCTAAGTAGAAACACAAATAAAATGCACAAGCTATTTTGTATAAAAGTGTTTATTACTTAACACACAATATCTAAGCATGAAGATTAAATAATATGTAGTTGGCACTAAGAAATCTGAATCAGTAGCCTTACGCACATTTTCTGAAAAAAAGTTACCTCAGAAATTGTAAAAATCTTCTTTATTATCCCAACACTTTTTGAAAAAAAGGTGGGGATATTGTGGTTATCTCCGCCGTCCGTCCGTTTGTCTGTCTGTCTGTCCGTCTGTCTGTCCGTCCGTCCTGGCCAATATCTTCTGCTACACCATTAGCACTAGAACCTTGAAACTTACACACATGG
>VMBQ01013550.1:0-16295 GCA_007657795.1 Dreissena rostriformis | reverse complement strand
CAAACTAGTTTTCCCCAATTCAGTAGACTTTTTGCGCAAATTTTTTTCAATCCTGAATTTATTTTCCCAATTTCTTGAAAACGCCGATAAAATTCCCAATTCCAAGCCATGGGCTATCTTCCCCCAAAAAAAACCTGGAAGTAGAATACTGCTCTTCTGATTCAAGCACTTTAAAAATGTCTCACTATTGACTAAAGCTTATTTTTTTTGCCTTGCATAATTTTTAAACATATGTTTGTCGTTACCAAAAAAGGAAATTTTAAAATAGGAATTTAACAAATATATTTTGTATCATATATTTGATGTTATTCATAGTACTTAATTTGAATACAATCGATACAAATCAGCGTTTGTAGAGCATTTGTAATATGTGCTGAATATGTGCGGACAAATATTTTGACAATTGCAAATCTAATTTATATCACAATGTTATTTGATTCCTGGATTTTCTAAAATATATAAATTCCCTGATTGCATTAAAAATATATTTGAAAAGCTGTTGTTTTACGTGGCTGAATTTGACAAAAACTAAAGTGAATGAACAAATTTCTAATATAATTGTGTTATGAGGGTTATTCATTAAGTGTATATACTAACTAGTACATAAATTCTACTACCCTGTCGTACCCATTTTAGTTCCGAGTCAAGTCAGAACACAACAGAAGATGGAGACACCAGGAAAACAGCCGAATAAACGAAAATTGGAGGAAAACAATGGTTTGCCTATGTCCTTTATCTAATTGAGAAAATATTTAAGTGAAATGTGACTATCTCTTTAATTTGTACTGTTGCTGTGATACAAATGATTCAAATAATGCTAGAATGTAAGTTCAACTGTATTTACAAATACTTGAGTCACCTAAATGGACTACTGTTTTGAAAGAGTTAATACCATGTATCCAGTAATATCTTTACAAATTTTCTCATCTGAGTCCTGGGACTCGATTACTTGAAAGTCTGTGAGTTCCCGAATTTAAATAACGAGTCAAAATATTAAACTATATTATTGTTTAGAAATTCAATGCATTTTTGGGACTCACATAATTCAAAACTTTGCAAACCCAGAGGTTTTTGTGAGTCCAGGATGCGGGACTCACAGGTAAAAAAATCACTGTGTATCAGATCATTCTTTCTCAACAGTTATTAGTTTACTGTTACTTTTTGGTATGTTCTCATGTGTGATCTGTTGCGCTTTAGTCACAGAAACAGTGAGTAAAAAGAAGGCACGACTCGAAAACAAGAGAAAGAAGAAGCTGAAGTTACAAGAGTTACGAAATCAACAAGAACTCGAGGTCCCAGCCAATACACATGATGATGATAGTGATGAAAATGATGAAGGTGGGAGTGAAAGTGAGGACAATGTGAGTAGTGCAAAAATACAGAAAACATCCATAAAACAGAAACAGAAGCCTGTAGTAAAGGACAATGACATGGAATCTGAAGAGGAGGACAGTGATGACGCTGAGGAGGAAGATGATGAAGGCATGAAGCCTGTAAAGGTTGGTTGTCAACTGATAGTTTAAATAATGAAACCTATTTTAGTATTTATTTAAGCTCGATTGCATCGAAAACCTACGGCTTATTCATGCTCTCGAGTTTGTGTCCTGGGTAGATTTGCTAGAACTGTAAAACTCAAATGCTGCTATTGCTTGTTGTAACTACTTACCTGTTGCTCTTATCATGCCATGACTGTTCGCTTTTATTCTCTGTTTTTATACACCCACAAACGAAGTTTAGGGGGGTATATAGGAGTGAACTTGTCTGTCGGTCGGTCGGTCAGTCCGTATTAAGTGTCCGCTCTCTAATTAGAGTTGTTTTCATCTGATCTTCACCAAACTTGGTCAGAAGTTGCATCAAGATGTTTCTAGGTCAAGTTTGAATATGGGTCATTCTGGGTCAAAACCTAGGTCACGGGGTCATTAAGTGCGTTTTAAACATTCAGCATGTTGTCTGCTCTCTAATTCAAGTAGATTTCATCCGATCTTCACCAAACTTGGTCAGAAGTTTTATCTAGATGATCTCTTGGCCAAGTTTGAACATGGGCCATGCCGGGCCAAAAACTAGGTCACGGGGTCACTTAGTGCGTTTTTATGCCCCCTATAAAAAAAAGGGGGGGGTATATTGTTTTTGGCCTGTCTGTCATTCTGTCCGTTATTCTGTCTGTCTGTTAAAACTTTAACCTTGCTCATAACTTTTGCAATATTGAAGATAGCAACTTCATATTTGGCATGCATGTGTATCTCATAGAGCTGCACATTTTGAGTGGTGAAAGGTCAAGGTCATCCTTCAAGGTCAAAGGTAAAAAAAATCAAAGCGGCTCATTAGGGGGCATTGTGTTTCTGACAAACACATCGCTTGTTTAACATTCAGCATGGTGTCTGCTCTCTGATTCAAGTAGTTTTCATCGGATCTTCACCAAACTTGGTCAGAAGTTTTATCTAGCCGATCTTAAGGCCATGTTCGAACATGGGCCTTGCGGGGTCAAAAACTAGGTCACGGGGTCACTTAGTGCGTTTTAAACATTGAGCATGGTGTCCTCTCTCTAATTGAAGTAGTTTCCTTCGATCTTCACCAAACTTTGTCAGAAGTTTTATCTAGATGATCTCTAGGCCATGTTCGAACATGGGCTATGCCGGGCAGAAAACTAGGTCACCGGGTCACTAAGTGCGTTTTAAACATTGAGCATGGTGTCTGCTGTTTTTTTGTGAAGACAACATGCAAAATATTCTGTGTCGATGCGGCATGTGGGGGTATTCGTCACGTCTGTGACAAAGCTCTAGTTAAATTGGCAGCTTTCCTTGTAAGGGTTATCATCATATCATGTGATTGTTTTGTTGATATCCAGACTTCTGACAGCCAGCAGACTGATGATGGTGAGGGAAATGCAGAAGAAGAGAATGAAAATGAGGATGATACAACTATCACACCACCTAAAGAACAGAAATGTCAGTTTACTTTCTTTTTCTTAAGACTAAATTATCAACATCGAGATCTTTTTCATCAAGTTGATCCAGTAAGATTGTCAGATTGGGAATTTTGTTAAATCAAATCTTTTTGGGTGAAATTAACACTTACATTCCTAGTAATATTCTCATAGCATATTAATTTGAATTTGAACAAAGTATTATGCTAGCAAGTATTATTCAAGCACTATGTCTCACACATGTCCCTGTATGTGAATTGTTTCTCTAATGTCAACCTAGTATAAAGTATAGTATATAGCAGACATTCCCAAAAGTGTCGGACCTGACCGACGTTTTAAAGACAGGTCCGATTGAAAATGCCATGTTGCCCGTCCGAATGTCCGGGAAATAATTCAAGATGAAAAGTTGATTTTTATAGAATTCGTCCAAGTGCGCGACCATTTGAGAACGAATATTCGGCATTTCGGAAATTTGCACTCGGTACCAATTTCGTCCGGTCTTTTATTTATCGATTTCTGATTTGTTAGCGGCTGGCACGGACACAAACGGTAACTGACGAAACCTCTTCGCTACTTTCCGAATATTTTACAATTCTACGAAATGTCCGCCATCTTGAAATGTTAAGAGATCGAATAGCAAAAACCAGCAAAGTAAAGCACTGCAATAGCATATTGTAAAGCAATATGTTAAACAAATTATATATTGATTATGTTTTTGCTAGGTTACTGGCAGGGATCATATTTTCCCACAACGTCAATCGGTCTGGATTTAAAATTGGGGGAAAAAGTATTCGAAAATTTACATCCGAAATACATGCCAGAATTTTTCAGGTCGAAATCGGGACACTCCATACAAAATTGTCGGGAAATTTGACCAAAAAGAAGGACACCTAAAACGATCAATCATTTGACCTTTACTTTAGTCAGTATATTACTCACAAAAACTCTAATTTTCTGTCCAATTTTGACGATACATGTGTTTAAGAAATTCGTGAACACAGCGTTCTTCATTGTCCGGAATTTAACACACTATGAACTGAATTGTGGATTTTCCCCGTATGCCTCGATTTGACATCCAATCGGTACAGGGATATCCTCTTGAACATGTGTAAATCGCGTGACGCGATGTGAGCGCATCGAGCACTTTTCTTATTCAACCAATCATCAATTAACTCTAAATTTAGATTGATGCAATATGTTACAGTATGTTGAAAATCAGTCGAAAACGAAAGTTAATTTATGTGAAATATCGATGCGTAATGGTCAGCATCCAATTTGTTTGATGTACAAAATAGGTATTTTAACAGGTTTTATAACCTAAGGTGGTATAATACACAGGATAATTAGTGTCATTGGCGTTTATTTCTGTATGATACATCTTTCGATAGCAATTAGAGACCCCTTTCATCAAAACACTGTGGTGTGAATGCCTGTTAAAATCAATGATTTGCAGATAAATCGCCGATAAGGTGTCAAAAACAACACTGGGTCCACTCGAGTAGCAGAAGCGGGTTGTTAATTGGGGCAATAAAGGGATTAGCGATGGTAAATTTAAGCCAGACTGAGCTTGAATAACAAAATTTATTGGGAACGTATAGACTTTACATCGTTTTTTTACGAATGTTGGGACAGAATCGGACCGACTGTTTGGGATTTTCAATCGGTCTTTCATGACCCCAATCGGTCTAGGACCGACAAAACCGAAAAAAATATGATCCCTGGTTACTGGAACTGGTTTTCATTTTCTACAGTCTAACGATATGCATAAAGCACATTTAATTTCATGTGTAAAACACGTACATGTTTTCGGACTTTCGTATTCGGATACAGTATGATTCCTTGATTTCAATTTATTTCGACGTTCTTTATAACATTTTTTGTGTCGCCTGACTATAGTCAGGGGANAATTGTGGGGTTTCCCCGTATGCCTCGATTTGACATCCAATCGGTACAGGGATATCCTCTTGAACATGTGTAAATCGCGTGACGCGATGTGAGCGCATCGAGCACTTTTCTTATTCAACCAATCATCAATTAACTCTAAATTTAGATTGATGCAATATGTTACAGTATGTTGAAAATCAGTCGAAAACGAAAGTTAATTTATGTGAAATATCGATGCGTAATGGTCAGCATCCAATTTGTTTGATGTACAAAATAGGTATTTTAACAGGTTTTATAACCTAAGGTGGTATAATACACAGGATAATTAGTGTCATTGGCGTTTATTTCTGTATGATACATCTTTCGATAGCAATTAGAGACCCCTTTCATCAAAACACTGTGGTGTGAATGCCTGTTAAAATCAATGATTTGCAGATAAATCGCCGATAAGGTGTCAAAAACAACACTGGGTCCACTCGAGTAGCAGAAGCGGGTTGTTAATTGGGGCAATAAAGGGATTAGCGATGGTAAATTTAAGCCAGACTGAGCTTGAATAACAAAATTTATTGGGAACGTATAGACTTTACATCGTTTTTTTACGAATGTTGGGACAGAATCGGACCGACTGTTTGGGATTTTCAATCGGTCTTTCATGACCCCAATCGGTCTAGGACCGACAAAACCGAAAAAAATATGATCCCTGGTTACTGGAACTGGTTTTCATTTTCTACAGTCTAACGATATGCATAAAGCACATTTAATTTCATGTGTAAAACACGTACATGTTTTCGGACTTTCGTATTCGGATACAGTATGATTCCTTGATTTCAATTTATTTCGACGTTCTTTATAACATTTTTTGTGTCGCCTGACTATAGTCAGGGGACATAAAGGTGTTACTTCGTCGGCGGTGGCGTCACACTTTTTGAAAAAGGCTATTAACTTCTGTGTCCCTTCAGATATTGCTTTCATATTTGGTATGCATGTGTATCTGGACAACACCTTTCCATGCCCATAAAAATTAAGACCCCTGTAACCTTGACCTTGAACTTGAGGTCAGCTTTCAGGTTTCGAAATCTGGTACCGATTAGAAAAAGGCTCATAACTACTGTGTCCCTTCAGATATGGCTTTCATATTTGGTATGCATGTGTATCTGAACAACACCTTTCCATGCGCATACAATTTTTGACCCCTGTGACCTTGACCTTGAACTTGAGGTCAGCATTCAGGTTTCGCAATCAGCGACCGCGATTTGAAAAAGGCTCATAACTACTGTGTCCCTTCAGATATTGCTTTCATATTTGGTATGCATGTGTATCTGGACAACATCTTTCCATGCGCATAAAGTTTTTTACCCCTGTGACCTTGACCTTGAACTTGAGGTCAGTGTTCAGGTTTCCAAATCTGCGACCGCGATTCGAAAAAGGCTCATAACTACTGTGTCCCTTCAGAAATTGCTTTCATATTTGGTATGCATGTGTATCTGGACAACACTTTTCCATGCGCATAAAATGTTTGACCCCTGTGACCTTGACCTTGAACTTAAGGTCAACATTCAGGTTTCTAAATCTGCGACCACGATTCGAAAAAGGCTCATACCTACTGTGTCCCTTCAGATATTGGCTTATATTTGGTGCGCATGTGTATCTGGACATGTTTCCATGCGCATGACCTTGACCTTATTTTGGACTTAGAATTATTGAAATGGGCCAATTTCTTGGTTGACCCATTACCATCAGGCGACACATCCAACTCGCGGAGTTCTAGTATAGAATGACAATACACATGCGGTGATACGGATGGTCTGCTTTATCATAGTTCGCATTGAACTCACCAGAAATTGCAACTAGAAAGACTAAAACAGTACAATAAGCTTGGGCTCGGGGGTTTCCCCCATAGGGGCTCTGCCCCTTATCCCTGTGGCCCCAGACCCCGGCTTAATTTTACGGATTTCAAATTTAGGTCAATTGACACCCCTGGAAGTAACAAAACAAATATGTAACCATACAACTTATCGGCTTAGGAAAACAACCAACACTTAGTATAAATGGAGCACCTGAGTTGATGCCCAACGATATAACACTTAACTTCCAAAATGTATTGGGATACATTCGTGTGTACATTGATGTTTCGGTCCTATGAATCCAGTCCTGCATGTTATCTAAGTCTACAGAACCGGATGTCCTGTGGACTTAAAATACTTTTGGGAATGTCTGATATAGCGTATCATATTCTCAATATACATATACTCAAAGTCATAAATCATAAGTTTTATACCTCTCCCAGCCACATAACTTGTTGGTATTGGTCATGCAATTATTTCTTTGCCTTTGATGAATCCGTCTGCTATTGGCATAAAAACACGTACTTAGTACTGGAAAACTAGCTAACCCAATAAAAGTGTGCTTGTTGGTAGGTTAACTGACTACTGCGATATGTCTGTTATACAGTTTAAAATGGGTAAAAATCCAAATCAACAAACCAAATGAGCCTCATTCTCGGAAAAAGGTGTTAAATGCATGTGTGTATAGTGTCATCCCAGATTAGCCCGTGTAGTGCGCACAGGCTAATAAGGGAAAACACTTTCCGCTCTTATGCAATGGTATATTTTTTTTAGAGAAAGTCTCTTCTTAGCAAAAACACAGTTTAGGAGGAAAGTGTTGTCCCTGGATAGCCTGTGCAGACTGCTTTGGCTAATCTGGGACAACACTACGCAAATGCTTTAAACCCTGTTTTCCCAGAGCGCGGCTGAAATAAAACATGCTAGGAATGTAACACTTCCCCATCCTTCCCCATTGCAGTGCCGGGGAGCTCCCTGGGTGCCACTATCATGACTGACAAGTCGTTCGCGGCGCTGGAGGGCAAGGTGTCCTCCAGCACCCTGGACGCTGTCAAGGACATGGGCTTCACACACATGACTGAGATCCAGGCCATGGCCATACCACACCTTCTGGAGGGCAGGTACGTTCCAGTGTGTTTTTTTGCTCGTTATTTTGGAAATGGGGGCTAGGCTCTTCTGATGGGGGAAAAATCATGTTTTTATGACTAAAATTGAAAAATTGGTGTGTGTGTTTGTTTTATGCATACAAATACTTTGAGATTGAGAATAAACATTTTTCAATATTATATTACTAAGGTTTAACTTCTATAGCTGAATCGGGAAATGAAGTAATGACATATGAACTAGGTCATTTGAATGGCTTCCATGCTCGTGATAAAACATTGCGGTCTTTGTGAATCACATTTTTGTCAAACTTCTCGTTGTCTTTTATGAGAATGTGTATTGAAATAATATGGTAGATGTAGTTATTTCATATCATTTTATATTTATCTCGTCAAAGCAATGTGTTGCAACAATGTTAAAGCCCCTTGAATAAGTAATTATGTGAAATGACAACTTGTGTCAGATCATTATTTGAGCCTAGTTTTGGGAAAACTGGGCTTAATGCATGTGCGATAAGTGTTGTCCCAGATGAGCCTGTGCAGTCGCACAGGCTAATCAGGGACAACACTTTCAGCCTAAATTTGATGTTCATTTAAAGAGCCCTCCTTTAATAAAACAATTCTATATAAGTGGAAAGTGTCGTCCCTGATTAGCCTGTGCATACTGCACGGGCTTATTTGGGACAACACTTTACGCTCATGCATTAAGCCCAGTTCCCAGACCGCTACTCATATTGTGACACAATATCTACTAAACAAGAGACCTGATGGGAGCAGCCAAGACAGGAAGTGGGAAGACTCTGGCCTTTCTCATCCCAGCTGTGGAGCTGCTCTACAAACTGAAGTTCATGCCCAGAAATGGTGTGTATTGTATTTAATTTAAATTTTAGCTCGATTGCATCGAAAGCTGATGGCTAATTGAAAAGCTCTTTTTCCTGGATAGAACCAGTACTTGATGTTTTTGAGGGAGATCTAAAGAAAGCTCCCACAGTGGGGATCAAACCCGTGACCTCCAGGTCTCTAGGTGGACACCATATCCATTACATCACCCCAACCTTTGTATATTAGTGTTGACAGAAGCTCTTGCCTAGAAAGTTTATGGCTCAAATGGTGGTTTTAGCAGCTTTGACTGGAGTTCATGTCTTATATGGTTTTTATACTGGTGTTTGCTGACTTTCATACTGGGTTGAGTAAAGAAATTAAATATGTTTAAAAAAATATAACATGTTGCTTTTCAATGCCCATTAATATCTTTCACTTGACCTGCATGTTGCTATTGAATATCCACACATGCCTTCCCACTCTTGCTGCAGGTACAGGTGTGATCATCATCTCTCCGACCCGTGAGCTGTCCATGCAGACGTTTGGTGTTCTGAAGGAGGTACTCGCCCACCACTGTCACACGTACGGGCTGGTCATGGGTGGCACCAACAGGCAGGAGGAGGCCAAGAAACTGGTCAAGGGAGTCAACATCCTCGTAGCTACACCTGGACGCCTACTGGATCATCTACAGGTAGCTGGTGAAATTTAGGGCAAATCACTGAACATTAGCCTCATTGCTAACAAAATTACATACATTTTTAAGCGATGAAGCCAAAGTTTTGCCCCAAAGTCATTATATACAGATCCCAATATATTGACTTTTGAGCCCGGTATATTTGAGAATATCATACTATTTCCCTCATGTTTGCTTTCAGAACACGCCTGACTTCATGTTCAAGAATCTGCAGTGCCTGATCATAGACGAGGCGGACCGCATACTGGATATCGGCTTTGAGGAGGAGATGAAACAGATCATTAAACTACTTCCCAGTATGTAAACCTGATTACCGTCTTTGTAGTGTTTGGGATAACAGATAAATTAACTGCTTCCCAGTACGTAACCATGACAACCCTCTTGGCAGTAGTACAGAACTGGTTGCATGGATTGTTCAAGTGGTTTTGTCCAGTTTCTAACAATGGCAACACTTGGTTGAGGGTACCAAGGAATCAGATTGCCTCGTTTAACTGATTCTGTCCAGTCTGCCAATCATAGTTCACATTGAAAACATGCTTTAAGAAGACTGTAGACAGCATTATGGTCAATTAAAATCATGGTCAGTAATTCTCTTGGAAATGTGTGTTTGAAAATGACCATCCATCGGAAGGAAGCTACTAATGCTAGCCCAGATCACCCCTGGCATCCTTGACAGCTCCCCCCAGGGTTTTTCCTCTTTATAAAGTTGGTACCATTGAACGCCACCATTTCCAATGAGACCATTTTTTCCAATTTCAAAAGAAAAAATTCCCAATTCACGAAAAAAATACCAGAAAAAAATCGAAGAGTTGCATACCCACATGTTAATCCCTTTTGTTAAAACATCACAGTCTACACAATAGGTCAGTATAGCTGCAACACCCATCACTTAATCCAGTTTTGTCCGGATTTTCCATTTGTACCATTCCCATAGTGGCTAGGGAAAATGTTGCCCCCCAGTGTTGCCATGCTTACAGACTTCAATCTTTTGTGTGATTGTATGTAAATCTAATACCTGAAGGGATGACACTTTTCACTTTTATTGTATTGTTTGTTTAAAGGAAGTTTCTTTATAGTGAAAATCCAGTTAAGGCGGAAAGTGTGGTCCTTGATTTGCCTTTGCTGACTGCACAGGCTAATTAGGGACGACACTTTACGCACATGCATTAAGCCCTGTTCTTCCAGAACGAGGCTCATATGAGGAAATTCAGCAGATACAACTGTTTCAGAATAAAACCTTGATTGTTTCACTTTAGAGAGGCGTCAGACGATGTTGTTCTCGGCCACTCAGACTCGTAAGATAGAGGATCTGGCAAGGATCTCCCTCAAGAAGGAACCTCTGTATGTTGGTGTGGATGACACGAAAGAACTGGCCACAGTGGAAGGGCTTGAACAGGTAGGGGGCAGTGTAGCGGTGCCATGAGATCTTTTAGATCACTTTTTTTATACCCTGTCAGGGAGTGTTTATTTTGGATTTACTGTTCGTCGGTCAGTTGGTTTATGTGCATAAATTTGTGGATCAACTGGTACCACAGTGTGCAACCGAATAAATTGAAACATGCAAATGACTTCACCATGAAGCCAAGATGTTCTAGACACTTTTCATCACCAATGATCCTTACATTCTTTGGTTGTAATGCCCCCGAATATACTCTGTCAGTCCATACATCAGTCTTTTTCCTCTTTTTGGTTTGTTAAAAAAACTCAACCAGTTTCATCTGATATTTACGCACATGCTTTAAGCTCAGTTATCCAGGAACGACGTTCAATTGTATGAAGTCTATATAACACATCTGTTATTGGGACCTCCAGGGCTACGTGGTGTGTCCCTCTGAGAAGCGGTTCCTGCTGCTGTTCACATTCCTGAAGAAGAATCGCAAGAAGAAGATGATGGTGTTCATGAGTTCCTGTATGGCAGTCAAGTACTACCATGAGCTGCTGAACTACATAGACCTGCCTGTCATGTGTATACATGTGAGTATAGACCTGCCTGTCATGTGTATACATGTGAGTATAGACCTGCCTGTCATGTGTATACATGTGAGTATTAAACTTTGGATAAAAGTCGGCGCATTGCAAATCTCAGCAACCCTTTGGGTTAAAAAGCTGAGAGTTGAATTATTGCAACTTGATTTACTCAGTAAGTTAGTGCTTACAGCAGTGATTTTTGTTTTTGGCCTGTCTGTCTGTCATTGTGTGTGTCTGTCTTTCTGTGTTTCTGTCTTTCTGTGTGTCTGTCTTTTTGTCCAAAACTAGGTTAAAGTTTGGTCATAACTTTTGCAATATTGATCAAAGCAACTTGATATTTGGCATGCATGTGTATCTCATGGAGCTGCACATTAAGAGTGGTGAAAGGTCAAGGTCATCCTTCAAGGTCAAAGAAAAAAAAATCAAAGCGGCGCAGTAGGGGGCATTGTTTTTCTGACAAACACATCTCTTGTTTTATTTTTAGGTTAACTCGTCGTTCAAAACAATTTACAAGTCAGTTCAGCTTCGTTGTATGAGCTATGGACTGCAAGTCAAAGGATAGCTGGTTTGATTGCTGGCCTTAACACATGACCTGTGTGGGGATTTGTAATGAAATTATGTCCATGGCCGTTCTCCCCTTTCCTCTGATCAAGTAGGGCAGTTTGCTGGTACTCATATAGGTATCTTTACTTACTAAACCAGCTAACCTAGGAAACAGGTAAGTAGGTTGACTGACAGGCTTAATATGACTGAAATACTGTAAACAAAACTCTTAAAAATTTCAAATTAAACAAACAAACAAACAAATCAGTACATGAACATGGCTTATTAAGTGTCACTCAATGTTTTCAAAACAGATCTTGCGCTGACTTTGTAACATACTCTAGCTTAAAACTACCTGAAGATGCCAAAAATGAAATCATAATATCAAGAAAAAAAAGTACACAAAAACAAATGTAAAGAGCCCTAGAACCAGGTTCTTGCTGCTCACTGTAGGGTAGTTATCCGCTACTGGCATAAGTATGTGATTTAACTTCTGGTTGAGCACCTTACAGGTGCAGAATATGTTTGTTAACTTACCACATATGAGCCCTGTTATGGGAAAACTGAGCTTAATGAATACATGTGTGTCAAGTGTCGTCCAAGATTAGCCTGTGCAGTCTGTACAGGCTAATCTGGGACAACACTTTCCACTTTAATTGAATATTCGCTTAGCATAGAAAAATACCATAAAAAAGCAGAAGATGTCATCCCTTATAAGCCTCAGACAAACAACAACAAACCCCACCCCTCTACTCCTATAGGGAAAGCAGAAACAGAACAAGCGTACACAGACGTTCTTCCAGTTCTGTAATGCAAAGGAAGCCATCTTGCTGTGTACAGACGTGGCTGCCCGAGGACTGGACATCCCTGCCGTTGACTGGATCGTGCAGGTCGACCCACCCGATGACCCCAAGGTAGGCGCAAACTGATAGAAGGGGTTTGATTTTTCCTCCTTTCAGCTGATTTCCAACCTTTCAATGTCATACTTATTTTACAAATAGTTATTGACTTTGCTGTGTCAATATATATATGAAAAGTTTAGTTGAACCCTGTAAGGCCGGTAGGGTATTTTCCTCCCCTAAGTTGGTCCTTAAATCACACCCCTGTGATAGGTTCATATGATTTCAGTTCAGTCTTTATTCCATTTTATGTTTGAGGAGACAATTTGTGAATGATATGTTGTAAACATATCGCTGTTGAGCTCAATAGCTACATAAACGTGAAGCAGTTGATAAACAAAATCATAAGCAATTTAAAACACTTTGATTTTTCGTTTATCTTTTTTTAGTCAACAAGTGTAAGTACAACATTATTATAGACATTATTGATATGAGGCATTTAAATAGACTGTTTTTTGGATAGTATCATTTAAGAACTAATGATTTTTTGTCCATGTTTTGGACTATCGGATCCCTTTAGTTAGCTCATGACCTCAGATATCTAACCTAGCTACTCCCCACTGCAGGAGTATATAGTTCAATACCTAAGATATCTAACCTAGCTACTCCCCACTGCAGGAGTACATTCACCGCGTGGGTCGGACGGCCCGAGGGGAGGGAGGGGTTGGCCACGCCCTGCTGATCCTGCGCCCGGAGGAGCTGGGCTTCCTGCGCTTCCTCAAGCAGGCCAAGGTGCCCCTCAACGAGTTTGAGTTCTCCTGGAGCAAGGTGTCAGACATACAGCTGCAGGTACGAAGGGAGGCAACTTTGTGAGCCTGGTTCTGAGAAAACTGGATGTGCGTAAACTGTCATCCCAGATAAGCCTGTGCAATCCGCTTAGACTGTATTTTTGTTTAAAAGAAACTTTCTTAAAACAAAAAATACCATAAAAGCGTTAAGAGTCATCCCTGATTAGCCTGTGTGAACTGCACAGGCTTGTATAGGACGACACTTTGAGCACATGCATTAAGCCCAGTTTTCTTAGAACGAGACTGGTATTTTGAAGGGGGGAACTACTGTGGGGACAAATTTTGAAGAAAATTTGGTTTGATGTGTTGGTAAGAGCTTTTGATCGGATTGACAGTTATTAAATAAATATTTTATGTCCTGAAGTTAAAAATTTCAAACCTCTCTGTCATCATACTTACTAAACAATTGCTTGATCAAGTTTCAACATTGTACTCTATGCAGGTATAATAACTACTAATGACAACTGACAGCAATATCACCCTCTGTGCTTGTGAATATACATGCTCGCACTATGGTTATTTGAACATATTTAAGGTACACACAAATCTGTGTTTAATATCAAGAATTGTAAAAAAAACACCACTCAAACTATGTTTTGGCTTGTTTTTAATTCCGGATATTCCGATAAATAATCCCTTCCATAGAATATGTCATTAGTACTTTTGACTATCCTCGCTTCGAATATAATGTTGAAACTTGATCAAGCATGTGTTTAGTACATATGAAATAATGCAGTATTTCCCACCCATCTGTCCACTTTGTGTTACAGCTGGAGAAGCTGATAGAGAAGAACTACTTCCTCAACCGGTCCGCCCAGGAGGCCTACAAGGCCTACATACGAGCCTACGCCTCACACAGCCTCAAGAACATCTTTGACGTGAACACCCTTGACCTTCAGAAGGTGGCGGTGTCCTTTGGCTTCAAGATCCCGCCATACGTTGACCTCAGTATCCTTCATTGGTTTTTTCGCACCATTTTGGAAATGCTATAATAGGGCTGGGCTCTTTTGATTGGGAAAATTGCTTCGTTTTGGCTTAAATCTGGAAATAGGTATTTTTTTAGGGTTGGGTTTGGCTTAGAAATAATTTTTAATTCAGAATAAGTGTTTTCAATTTTATATTTACTAAGGGTCAACCCATAGACCTAGATTGGGAAATAAACTTAATGTTGCATTTTATTCACAAGAAAGAAAATCTTGTTTTATTTTTTATTTTTTGGAAACCTTCAATTTGGAGTTTAAATTGTTTGGGAAAAATATATTCTTTTTTATATTCGGAACGGGGAAAGAGTTCGGCCCCCAAATTTGACCAAAAAAACACTGTCCTTGCTATGTGTAGTTGCAGCTTGGACACCTGGGCCATGTATTATTAAAGATCTTACAACAAATTTAACCAAAATTTTTACTAGGAATTAAATAGACTTTAATTATCGATATTGATATGTATATTGGGCATGTGAAAGATTAAAAAGAAATAATAATAGAATGATTGGAATAAACGATTCACAGAGGTTCACGCTTAGCAGTCATACCACCTCAAAATTGCATCGTGACCGAAATTTGTTGTACTGTTTTAAATAAAACAGGCTCTCAGGGAGATGACAATAAAATGTATTTATGTGAAACTTATTGTCAACATCAAATTCACTTTGATGAGATGGCTTGAAATATTTTTAGCATTAATTGATTTATGTGCAATTTGATTCCCGGCCCAGCCACATATCTTGTGTCGCGATTGGTCAAAACATTATTTCTAAGGCCATTATACCCCTTCCTCTGCTTCAAGTAAGCCAAGTTAACTAGTCCACGTAATATGACTGGAATACTGTTGAAGGGGCAGAAACATTTTTTTCCTCGTTTAGACTTTCAAATTTTAGTAATTAAGTAAACTTCGAAATGAAAATTCAACAGACATTGCAAGACATAGCATTTGCATTCTGCTTTCAATTTGAAACTTTTCACAATCAATAAAAGATGATAGCTGATTATGATTGACAGAAGGTTGCGCCCAGGCACTTTCTTTTTGTACATACCATCTAATGCATTCATTTGTTTTGTTGCCATCCTTAACCCTCCTGAAGACGTTCATGGTAGCAAGGGCGGGGCTCACAAGGGTCGACACGGAGACAAGGGCGCCGGCTATAGCAGGACCAAGCAGCAGTTCAAGTCCAAGATATTCAAGCAGGTCTCCAGCAAGAAGTTCAAGGGAGATAACAGACAGTTCACGCGATGATTTTGTGGTGTTGATGGTCGCTTTTAACCTTGCATCTGTATATACCATGGTGAAGCATGTTGTAATAAAATACTGTACAGTTGAAATACTGTGTTATTTTCTTCTTTTTTTTTGTCGATACAATGTTAATCCAAGAAGATGATTTTTTTTTGTTTCAACATTTAATTATAATTACCATTGGTAATGGGGGCTATGTAGGACTCTAAGGAGTCACTTTGTCGGTCTGTCTGTCTGTCCCAAAATTTCATCGGATCTTCACCAAACTTGGTCAGAAGTTGTATCTAGATGATGTCTAGGTCAAGTTTGAATATGGGTCATGCCGGGTCTAAAAATAGGTCAAGGGGTCACTTAGTGTGTTTTAAACCGAAAGTTTGTCCGGACCATAACTATGTCATTTATCATTAGATTTTACAATCATTTGGTACATTTGTTTACCATCATTGGACGGTGTGTCGCACGAAAGAATAACATCGAGATCTCCAAAGTCAAGGTCACGCTTTGAGTTCAAAGGTGAAATGCTTGTCCGGGCCATAACTATGTCGTTGATTGTGAGATTTTAAAATCATTTAGCACATTTGTTCACCATCATTGGACGGTG
>VMBQ01013549.1:0-11164 GCA_007657795.1 Dreissena rostriformis | reverse complement strand
GCGTTGCAGTACTCTGTATGTTTAGCGACAACGTAATCCCTTTGACCGGCATATCTCAATGGATATATGAAATACTTAGTATGATTAGAATTCCCGTGTCAATACCTCTCACCATTTTATCAACTGGGATAGTACAGTATCTAAGAACAAATTCCTCCATTTAGAATATCGTATCTTTGACCTTTCAAATTGTTGACTTTTACAGTGAATGTAAGGTATGTCATGTTTCTACTTGCAAGAGAATCAAATCCTATAATCATGGCCAATATATCATAAAGATTTTGCTATTAAATTTCCAAACTTCATTTATGTTATTATTGTTCCTAACATTCAAATATTTTCTTTATAGAACCCTTATTATTATAATATAAGATTTATCATTAATTACCATTGTATAACATAATATCTATGTTATAAGAATAAACAATATGCATATGCTACGTTACAAGTTTTTACTTCATGCGATTAGACTTCCAAACAAAATTCGAAACATACTGTTATATACAGAAAACGGGCTATATTATTGCAACTGGAGTTAAACTATTAGCAATAATAAGTGCCCCCCCCCCCAAAGACAAGTTTCATACTTTCAAGGCATATATAAAAATAATGAGTAGTCTCTCAAAAACAGGTTTAATACATTCAAGATATATAAAGCAATAATGAGTGGTCTCTTTAAGTCAGGTGTCATACTAAGAAGACATATGAAACGAAAATAATTGATCACTTTTAGACAGGTTTCATACTTTCAAGTCATAACTATGATGAGTGGTCACCCTATGACAGTTTTTATGCTTTGAAGACTTGAATTAATTAGTTGCCACTAAACGACATGCTTCATAATTTCCAGACTTATATTGAAATAATGAATAATTAATGTTCTTCATAAGAGAGATTTCACACTTTGACTATTTACATGTAGATGATAGCACTAAATGTCTTTTGTTTTTCGGTCTCATCCTGGCGGGGTTTTGATTTGGTTCGAGCTGGCAAACAAGCTATTACATTGTCAACACCTGAAAATAATCCAAACATCATTTGACAAGTGTGGCTGTGGCTACACGAACATACGAAGGGAATTGAGAATGACAACAGTCTCACAATGCGTAAAATATGCATCAACCTATTTAAGGGTTCAAATTTGCACATGTTTTACCACCATTTAGTGATTATCAACATTCATTTTCAACATTACTGCGAATGAAAGAACATACAACCCTGCATGTCTTGATATAACATTTTCCTCGCTTGATTTAAATTTTCACCATAAGCAATTAACTTCTCAACACATGAACGGTCATTTAAAAATGGTCAGAAAAATAGGGTCAGCACCTTAAGAAACAGCCGGACAAATTAAATGTATTAAACATAACTCAAAATGTTTAACTGTGAAATAACTGGTATTTACCCGTATGCCGGCATAGGGGCTGTTATTTGTAGCATGAATATTAATATGAGCAAAGATGTTAGGTTATAATCCGCTCTTACAAATTAGTGAAAAGAATGGTCTTGTTCTAATTAAATTATGTGCGTGTGTATATATAGGTGTTGGTTAATACCATTTTTTTTTAAAATTATATGTTACACGCACTTAACCACTACTACATACTATCAAACTGAAAGCAGAATACTATCTGTCAGGATTTCCGGTTTGCTAATACATGTATGCAACTTTTAAAAAACAATTATGAGTTGTATCCCTAAGACAGGTTTCATACTTTCAAAACTTTAATATCAGTGCTATGTCTTGTTATAGTACGTCTTATTGAATGCGCCAGACTTGCCTCGTCTGGCCATTTCCAAAAGAAGCTTTATAATTAGGGTACACGAGACGTCCCCTTCTGAGAAACATGGATTTTTAAGTATCTAGTGAAAATCATCTAGTATTAAACTTGGTTGAACAATCACATGCGAAGACATGTGAACCGGTACCAGTTGAATTGAGGAGGTTGAACCTACAACCTCATTGAACAAGCACTAGTGTGTCTGTAAAGATCCACAAAAAGGCAGGTTTTCAAATAATAAATACATGCACATTGTTTGAATTACTGTTTTAGCAACAATCAAGAATAAGGAGTGGTATCCCTGAAACAAGTTTTCAAGTTTTATGACTAATTCACATGTAGCAAAAATGAGTTGAAAACTTTAAAAACTTATTTAGCAATAATCAGCGATCTCCTTAAGACGTGTTTTATACTTTCAATTTCAACAACGAATAATTGTAAGTCTGCTCTTCCAGGGTCTGTTATCATAAGTTTAGTATTTATATACATGTAACAATATTAAATTGTCTACATAAGACAAGGTTCATACATTCCAGACAAACTTATATAATGACTATATCATTATGTCTAGACATTATTCAACATGTCTTAGTTAGACCATCGATTACTGCTAAGCAGTAATGAGTGGTATAAAAAAGACAGGTTTCATTTCAAGACGTGTATAGCAAAAATGAGTCTGGTGTCCCTGATTTAATTAATGTAGGTTTCATACTTTCAAGACTTATGCAGCAATACTGAGTAGTCATTCTAATTTACAAATGTAAAATAACATAAGTTTCAACTTTTCACAAACAAACGACAATTTAAAGATTTGAGCTTCATCGAACAAGTTTGATGATTGTACGATAAAAAAAATGAGTTAAAGAAGACGACTTTTATTTGTCAAAGTCAAGGGAAATTAAATCAGAAATTAAACAATTATCAGGTCTTTATCATCTTCAAAATAGGATAAAATGAGAACTGAGGCATTGAATGCAAAATGTTGAGTAACATAATGGCCTTAGTCTATTTTTAACACATTGTTAAATACCATTTTGGTCACTTTCGCATTAAAAGGCATGTGCTTATTTTTTATATAGTGTCAGTTTTGTATGTTTAACGATGAACTGGACTTGTTCAAGTTATATAAATAAACTTGCTGGTTCTGTTCATAAACGATTTTTAATTGAGCTTTAATTAAAATATTGAGGACCTCAACATATTAAAAATGTTGTTTTGTTTATAGATAATAATCATGAAATATAAAAAATAGAGACTTTGCATCGCTATTCATTGATAATTTGAAAAATTTGTGTATAACTATCTAGGTATCTCAAAAGTATTTCTGTTAAAAAAATGGCATGGCCCATTGGAAGCACTTAATAAACATGTTAAGGGGTGTTGCTGCAGTTTTGCTGATTTTTTTCTCTCTAATAACTTTTGCTAAAAATTTATATTCAAGTACTACATACAAATACTATATGAAAAAGGAAATAAAAACATAGGGTCACCGGCCTTGTTTTGATTCTATTCACCATTATATAACATGTACTTTTTCATTAAAACTGAAAAATCTCTAATTGCATAAAATGATTAATAACCTATGAAATTGGCAACATATTGATACTATATAAGCTAATATATATCATAAACCATTTAATTAAACCAAAACTACCAACAAATGGAGAACACAAGTTAAATTTTAAGAAATTTTAATTTTAATAATTTTTATGTCACCCAAAAAAGCGTATTTTTTTTTACTATTTTAACACAAAAATGGAATTTAAAAAAGTTCTATCTGATAACTTTATGCAAAACTGCTCAAATATGTTCATCTACGTATTGTTATCATAAAACAAAAATAAAAAAGGGGTGTCACCGCACTTTTAACAGAGATTTGTTTGTTTAACTATCCCTACCGTCTATGTCAAATTTCCTAAAATACAGCAATGAGGCGAAACCTAAGTACCGGTACATTGACTGTTAGAGATATGCATAAACATTATAGATTGTTAACAATCTTAATTGGGATCACAACGGCTTACTTAAACACAACAGTTACACTAATACAATATTTAATCACAAACATAAGACCATACAGTATCAAACTCGACCATAATCATCCATAACAAGTTTGTGGTTAAATGCTTTAAATTGATTAATGTAAACAACAGGACTA
The DNA here is from genome assembly GCA_007657795.1 of Dreissena rostriformis. Lineage (NCBI taxonomy): Eukaryota > Metazoa > Mollusca > Bivalvia > Myida > Dreissenidae > Dreissena > Dreissena rostriformis. The sequence goes on along the minus strand of VMBQ01013549.1, from coordinate 7,222 downwards.
AAGAGCTCCAGGAAAAAACAAGAGTGAAATAAAATAAAGAAAAAAAGAATAAAAAAAGTTAACCGCACCTGGGATCAAACCACTGAGTACCTATTATGAACCTACTCGGTCATAAATGTGTGATGATTCTGATAACAAAACTATTGGGTTGTGAAAATAGCATCGGTGTTGCCATAAATATATCCTCGGTTAAATAAACTGCCGCAACACCCCTTAATAAGATAAAGTTTTCGATTCTTAATTATTTAGATTATTCTAAATATTTTAAAATGTGATGATAAATGCAGTCCTGTCTGATAATCGTACACGCCTTATACATGCACACATTTCGTTGTTGGTAATAATCTGAAATAGATGCACTAACAATTGTGCATGACTTAAATTTACTGATTTGTATATTCATATTTCAGTATCAATTCCACTGTAATAAGAAATCAATTTACAATCTGAGATTGCTAGATGGGGTCCCTCCAATCAATGATTGATAAGTTTTGTATGACAATTTAAAAAAAAAAGGTTTTTTTGCTCAATGCTTTATCAGGTTTGTTGATATCGTTTCAATTTATAACAATTGATTAACCCTGGGTTGCTGGTAAAATACAAATGCAAAACATGAAGCGCGCGGACACGCCTTAAAACTATTGTGACATAATTTATTGATTTATTTATTAATCAATATTTTGTTCATTTGTACTTCATCAATACATTGACGGTGTCTTCAATATCATCCATTCATATCATCCAGACTAAATATTGAAAATATTATTGAAGGGTGCAAGACACTTGTCAATAAAATTGACAATGAGTCAATAAATATTTGAGCCCTCTGATTTTCATCAAAACATTAACGGTTTCTTCAATATCATCCATTCACTACCAATTTTATTGTCAATCTTCATTATTGACAATAAAATTGACAATGATATTGTGTGTGGATGGGCCGCTTTAATTAGTAACCACTTCCGAACGTTTCTGCAACGTTGCACGTGAAACGTCGGTCGAACGATTGAGAAAGATGTTGCAACAACGTTGCTTCTAGGTTATTGTGCACTCTTTTTGCGTCTGCAGTTTTTCTGCAGTTTTCTCCCTTGAATTCAGTATAGCCGCTAGTTTTTTCCAATGAATTCAGTATCGCCGCTAGGTGGAATGTATACTTTATTTTTTTTTTTTCGAATAATTATTTTGCTTGTAGGATAACATAAAAATGTGTTAATTATCGATCTGTGAACTTTAACGACATAATATTAAAATTAAAAGAAAAATTCAAACCGCGTTGTTTAATCTGGCATTTTAACGCATGCACGAGGCGTCGATTTCCGACTGACTGCATGTTTGTGAGTAGAGCGATAGTCGGAAGGATAACCAGAAAATTCGAAATTAAAGTATATCTGTAAATCAGAAACACATTCATCTTCAAAAAACGAGTGGTAAGTTTACAGTACTTTATATACTTTATAATAATACAGTTCCTGCATCGCATAAATGAAAAGATGATTTCTTGTAAATTTTAGAAATTCATTAAAAAAAAATCATTTTACAGATCAGTTGCTTAAACTTTAAGAGGCTTAAGATGAAATTTTACTCAAAATCGCTGGATAAAATAAATTGTTTAAGTTATGTTATGCACTAAAATGGTAGAATCTAGTTTCAAAGTTTCACCCAAAAAAAAACAAATCAGTCAACAAAATTTGCTGAAACTTGCAAATTTGTTTTGTTTTTACATACTTGACAGCAAATATAACAGTTCATTTTCAACTGTGGTTTTGGAGGTTATTGCATTTTCGTCAATCTTTAAGCACTTGATCTTTAAAATTAATTTACAGATAATCTGTAAAAATAGCATTTTCCTTGGTCTGGGCTTTTTCCACTTATGGAACAAATCCTTTTTTATTTGGTTCTTTTATAAGTACTTTTGCCATGAGACGTGGGACGGCACCATTCAAAAAGTATCGTGCCGTCTCCACGTACATTGAGTTATGTTGGACTACAGTTGGTTGACCAGTTCCAGCGAATTCACCGTAAATCCAGTAAAATTAATAATCAAAATACATGTATTGTGTTATTTTCCTTCTCAACTTGTGTGTTATCCATGAAAATTTCAATTCCCACAGTTTTTTACAAACAAGTTAAAGCCGGCCGAGTTGATATTTCTCATAACAATTTGTTTTCTCAACTGACCAGAATTGATCAGTATTCCTCAGATACATTCTAAAGCTTAATTCTTCCATACTGATTTTCGCAAAAAAAATGCCAAAAATGCCAAAAGCATCAAAAATACGAAACCTTATCATGTACATAACGGAATCCTCAAGACTATTATAAACCTGTGACGTATGCACGCTTTGGGTCATTTGAGCGCCAATTTCACGTGATTTCCACTTCCGCGCTTTTCAAAACAAAGAAGAACTACTAAACAACACGGTTTCTCCATGGCAAATGGCGTTGTAAACAATGATGCAATGGTCACGTGGTTTAACATGTGACCCGCGCGTGTTTAAATTAAGATCATTTCTGTCCATGGACATACATTAAATAGCCCTATCTTTGTACTAAATTTGGGCATTTCTTGACCGATTTTGACCAAATTTTTTGCACATCTGACATAAATACCATCACATTTTGACCCATAATCACTTTTTTTGCGACACATAAGAAAACTGGGAAAATATACCAACATCAACTCGGCCGGCTTAAAACAAAATCGAGTTTATACAAGATCGTAGTGTGTAAATAGTGAGCATGTCAAAATTGTTTTTTTGCAGTGCTGCAGACATGAGTCCGTCATTTCTTTGTTCCAAATAAGAAGCACAAAATTATTTTTCTGTTTGGACTTGCATTTCATATGTTCAGAAATTAAACCATTGAACCTCGAAAGACAAATGTCTTTCCTATTGAAACATGCCAGCGGTTTTAAATTCCCGACACATATTATTTGTTTACAGCGCAATTGGTGAAGTAATGGCTGTTAAAAGCGATGCACCCTATATTCGGGTCATTTTGAGCTGAATACATTGTTATATAATGCATGTATATTTGATAGTGACAATTTTTTTTTTAGATAAATCAATTTTTCGTTTATATTATTTGATTATTTTTCATTCAAAACGATGTTTTTACTTATAAATATTATAGCCACACGCTAACCACATGTGTATTGGACAACTTCAATTGAGTTACTATGTAGTTTGAGTCAATCCCCACATTCTTGAATATGGGTCACCATGCACATGTCCGTTATTCACTTAATCACGAGTTGCTGCTTTCATGCTTATTTTATATAGTACGCATAAATTTGGTTTCTGAGCATTCTTACTTTTGTAAAGTACACATTATACTAAAATAGTACATCAATGACCATTATGTTTACCAAACAAAATCTGCAAAATTCAAGAAACCATACGTTTGCACGTTTCCTTTCGTCATANTTTTTTTAAAGAAGCACATAAAATAATATAGAGCCAGTTAGAAAGAACGCTGGAACCGATAAATGTGCGCTGGAACAGGATAGCATGGGTGTTCAATAAACACTATCGATTTTTATAATAATCAATATATTTTTCCTGATGAGATAATTGTTTTGATCAAATTGAAGGTCATTAGTACATTAGCAATAGGTCAGTTCGTTTATTTTGATTTATGTGCATTGAAGTTAAAACAGCGTTGGGACTGGTCAACAAACTACACTTTCCTGTGCTAATTATACGCATGTTCAAATTCTGTTCTTATGTGTTGCTGCACTGTGCTTGCTGTAGTGATGATTTTTTTGTCATGTTGCTGAACACTGTTTTTCAAGTTTTCGTAATGCACCAGTCAATTAAACAGGCTGATGGTACTGCCCGATAGCTCGATCGGGCTTAAAAACTTCAAAAGAAATTAATTATTTGTATCCAATCACATAGTTATACTTATTTGCGAGTTCCCAAAGTCTGACGATAACAATATTTTGGTAGCCGCTACTGAAATATGCAAACAGAATAATACAATGCTAGCATGCAGCTTCGGCAGCAGGTTCATATATAAGAGCTGCTGAAGCTGTCAGCTAACAATACATTAAATTATTCTGTTTGCATATTTGTGTAGTAGCTATCGAAAAATTATAATCGGCAGACGTTAAGACTTAGCAAATAAGTGCAACTATGTGAATGGGTTACAATTATGCAATTCTTTTGAAGTTTTTAAGCCCGATCGAGCTATATAGTCCGATCAGGCAGTTCCACCAGCCTGTTAAAACCACGTCCCCCAACTCTGGGGAAGGACAGGGATTTTTACTTTTGGTTTTTCAAGCCCGGGGTATAGTCCAGGCTGGTGGGACTGCCCGATTGGGCTTTATAGCTCGATCAGGCTTAAATAGCTCAATTGAGCCTAAAAACTTCAAAAGAAATGCGTAAATTTAACCCGTTTTTATAGTTACTTATTTGTCTAATTAAATCTCAAAGTCTGATGATTATTATGTTTCGGTTATAGTCGAGAGCGCGGTCTCTTCAGACAGCTCTTGTTAACACATGAACCTTTCATCATTGTAAGAAATGAAGAACATTTTATGTCTGAAAAGACCCTGGAAATGTCAGTGAAGCAAGTTAATTTGTGCTGTGTTAACCATTTTCATTATCATATTGAAAAATGTTAACTTTGTAAAGTTTATTGGCTGTTGACATGTATTTGCTCGCTGATTGAGCATTGAAATCGTTTACTGATCATTGCAATAACCCCAGTTTGATCATCGGCTCATCCAAGTTAATTAACCTTTAACAATATTTTCTACATTTTTAGACTGATGTCATACGAGGTGATGGCTGGATACAGTATAAAGGGATAAAAAGGCAAAAAGGCCCTTGGAGCTCTGAAAATGTACCAAGTCATTCGAGGTAATCATGAAGAATAGGCGGGTGCTTGAATTGCTGAGGAAACCGTCAAAGGTCAATGTGCAGTGTCACTTCGGGGACATTGTCCATGAGTAAACATTTTCATGATTTTTCCTGAAGTTCAATATTTAAATTCAGCCAGTTTTTACTTAATTTACAATTTTAAAACGACAATTTTAAAATCATTCAAATTGTCTACTTTTACCCATGATTGTCATCTTACAGTGACATTTCTTGTTATACCCCCACCAGGAAGAAGGGGGGTGGGCGCTATATAGGAGTCACTTGGTCTGTCGGTATGTCGCGAAGTTTGTACAGACCATAACTTTTGTCATTTGTTGTGAGATTTTAAAATCCCTTGGTACATTTGTTCACAATCATAGGACGGTGTGTTATGCGAAGAATGGGCAATATATCCAAGGTCAAGGTCACATTTGGAGGTCAAAGGTAAAAACATTTCCAAAAATTTATTGTGAGATTTTAAAAACTCTCAAAAGTACATTTGCTCACCATTATAGGACGGTAAGTCATGTGAAAGAATGAATCAATATCTCAAAGATCAAGGTCTCACTTGGAGGTCAAAGGTCAAACATGGCCATATATTGGTAAATAAGTTTAGACACTTAAAACTTACATCAACCAAAGTATCCCCTTTTCAATCAAGGCTTATGGTGGGGTTTGAATCACCTTAAGTGATAGCTCTAGTTTGTAAAAGTGTATGAGTATTCAAGTACATAACAAATGGTCTAGATGTGAGAAAGTGTTTAACACAGCATCATTACTCAACTGGAATTAGGGAATACATGAATTTTAAAAAATGGGAAGTAATTAAGTTTTCTTAAATACAATATATATAATAGTTGCATAATTAATTCCAGTCACTGTTGTAATAAAGAAATATGTAATTGTTTCTTCAGATGCCATTATACAGACGATGGCCTGTACCGAGGGACAGGCTGATGCAGCCATATCAGCTGTACTGAAATACGCACCAGACAGGAGGGGAGGTGGTGGTCGGAAAAGAGACAAGGCTTAATTTGAAATGAAAAAGAAAAATTTCAAAAGTCTTCTGTGACTTCATTTGATTCTATTTGATTTTTATATGGAGAAAAAAACACATTACAAATTTATTTTTCGACAAGTTGCAGGACTACTTTATTATATTGACGACATGACAGGTGTGCAAAAGGTTTAGTGAATCAAGAATTATGCTCTCTGTTTACTTGTTTTCAAAGTGTGCACATTCACAATATTATCTGATTAAATGTCGTTATTTTTTAATTTGAGCCACACCAAGCAGAAATGAGTCTTGCAGTATTATTTAAAGAATTTCGGTTTTCTAATTTCATAATTATTCAGTCTTTTCTGCTAACAAAAATGTACGCTTCAATTACTTTACATTCTTAGATATTTTTTATTAAAAACAAGCAATGCCTAATATATATATATTCGCGGTCTAAAATGTCAGAATAAATTAAAATGCCTTGATATGGACAGAGACATAAATTTAATAAGACTGGCAATTTAAGTATTTGGACTGGTTGTTTCGTCTGTTTAACACATGTCATAAGCTCTTTATATTGAAGTGTATACCATGTTATTTTGAAGAAGCCCATAAAACATGCCTCTATTGCAATTGATAATTAACATCATTACTGACGTCAACATGACGTCACGTATCTTCATGACGTCATTTCAACGACAAGACCCATTTCTGCTCGGCGCGGCTCATTTTTATTTGTACCATGTATTTAATGCTAAATTAATTTACCAATTTTGAAGAAATGTTCAGTTTATTTTTTTATGATGAACGCCCGCTTGGACAATGCACCAGCTTAATGAAGACTTCAAACTAAAGTCGGATTCTTTGATATATTTAGGTGTAAAGTATTTGTTAATATCAAAAATATGCTGCAAATACAGATAGCATTAAACATAACCCGAGCTGTGTTGTCTTTTATTGCCTTACCTGAGCAGGACGTGGTATATCATATATTTTGAGGATATTGTTGCAAATGTTTGTAAAAGACATTGTGATTACGTTAGGAAAAGACGTCGAGAAAACTTTCATATGCACCATTGTGACAACCTTACTGCAACGTTTGAATGCAACCTAAATACAACGTTGCAGCAACGTTTGGAAAAAGCCGTCTTAAAGACGTTTGAAAAAAACGTTCCTGCAACGTTGGGAAAAAAATGTCAGGAAAACTTTCATATGACTGTCACGTAATACATATTAAACAATGATTATTCTTGTATGATTGAGTAAACACTATTATCATATTTGATGTTAAAATAATACGTAAATTGTGAAGAAATTAGAATAAGTACAATTATAATTATAAAGTTAAGGTATAAGA
>VMBQ01013547.1:0-16573 GCA_007657795.1 Dreissena rostriformis | reverse complement strand
AAACGAAAAATTCCATAAAAGAGGAAATTGTCGTCCCTGATTAGCCTGTGCGGACTGGACAGTCTTATATGGGATGACAATTTACGCACAAGCATTATGCCAAGTTTTATCAGAACACGACACAATTGATAGTGCATTGAAATCTTAAGTAAATCAAATATCTTAAACTGTTCGTGGTATCTATTTACATTTGATCAGTGACGTGTTTAAAACAGATATGCACACTTGAGTAAACTTGCGACGTATTTGATAAAGGTTTAATATCTGTGCACTGAATGACTTCGATATTATGGTGAATTATATGTACAGGTATTTTTTAAAGGGACGTGTTCACAGTTTGGAAAAATAACGATTTAAAAAATTGTCATAGACTCAAAAAGAATATATGCATTAGATTGAAACAAGTAAAGTAACTCTCCTGACTTAGACAAATGTTAAAATATATACCTATTGATAATCAGCAATCTAAATCATTAAAATTATAAAGCGTTTATAACGCCTTTCAAGATTAATTTAGCAAAAACGTGTATTACCGACATCGGAGTTTAATTACGGCACATGGTTAAAAGCCCTCGAGGTGTAGTGGTAACGAGTTAGCTTTTGCTTCTAGAGGGCCCGGGTTCGATCCAAAGGGCAGGCACTCTTTTATTTTATCTTTTTCGTTGTTATTATTATTATGTAAAACTATTCCAAATATTACAGTTTACTTAGTGTTCTAATTTTATGTTATTTTTCAAAAATGCGAAAATATGTGAACAAGTCTAATAAAGTTACAGTTACTCGAAAGCAATTCGTTTTCAAGATGTCTGATTTTGAACCAATCTTATATTATTATTTTTATTCCTACAAATTATGTATTTTGTTTAATTTATGCATGAATGTGTCGTGTTAAATCAGATTAAGCCGCCAATGTGTGTTTTTCCATTGAACCTTTAAATGCAGTGACCCGATTGTATTTATTTTCGTTGTTGCTGTTTTTACACACGGATTTATCCAAACTTCAATTATAAGTAGCATAGTAGTATAAGGTATTTTTTCCGTCTGTTTAACATTTTTGCATGATTGTGTTCTACAGGTCCTGAAATAACAATATAGTTGAATGGCTACTTCTCTTTCAGCATGTTTCACTTAATGATGCATTTGTTTAATTATAATATGTTAAATATTTAAAATCTCTTAGTACACGGGGTGGAATCATTGCGACCATAACGCTCGTGTTATGTGCGTNTGTGCTCACCGATACAATTATTGTATAGCACGATATCGTTTGAATGGAAACTGTGAAAAAAGATATTGTTATGCAAAAGGTATACATTTTTTCACGCCCACCGCAAATATGGCTGTATGATTTCAAATGTTAAAATGCTTTTTATGTCCCCCAGTCTATACTGGGGGACATATTGTTTTTGCCCTGTCTGTTTGTTTGTTGGTTTGTTGGTTTGTTTGCACAAACTTTAACATTTGGCCATAACTTTTTTAATATTAAAGGTAGCAACTTGATATTTGGCATGCATGTGTATCTCATGGAGCTGCACATTTTGAGTGGCGAAAGGTCAAGGTCATCCTTCAAGGTCAAAGGTCAAATATATGGGTCAACATCGCTCAAAAGGGGACATAGTGTTTCACAAACACATCTTGTTTTTTCTCAACTTTTCAAGGGAATATTAGTTAACATCGGATGCATATCATTTCATGATGTGACACTAGTACACTACATCACAGCTCACTCACCATTTAAGATCAATTTACCCGTATTTGACAATCGCGGATGTTATTTTGGTTTCAAATAGAAGGCATAAAGTCTGTATAAGACTGCTGTTGGGATATTACACTGACTATTTCATCATCCAAGTTACCGTTAAATGATTGCAGATAAGGATAGCATTGGCATTAATCAAGTGTTATAATATTAATCAACATCAGACCTTTGGCATCTCGGTATTGCGGTGCAGTGGTTTTAGTATCAAAGTTATCACCTTATGTAGCAAAATTACATTTTTGGACCTATGTCGTGTGTAACTCGAAACATGTCAACTGCTAGATTGATGAAAGATTATAAAATATATTCGTCCGAGTCATTCGGTATTAGGCTAATCAAATAAACTAAACCGCAGTATCTGTGTGTCTGACCCTATTGATAACGATGCATCTGTCTGCTTTCTATCTTGTTTAAACGCAATATATACTCAACTCTAAGTAAAGTAGTCGTTAGATGAACAAACATGTACTGATAAATATCTAGGGCATCGGTAGCTTAACCCTTTGCATGCTGGGAAATTTGTCGTCTGCTAAAATGTTGTCTGCTTAATTTCTAAAATTAGCATGTTCTTCGATTATTATTTTTTTCAAACAATACTATCAAAATAGCAAACAGTTTGGATCCTGATGAGACGCCACGTTCTGTGGCGTCTCATCTGGATCCAAACTGTTTGCAAAGGCCTTCAAAATCCGGTTCCAGCGCTCAAAGGGTTAACTTGTGTTCTGATAACCCGTATTCTTACTCTTGAAAACCATTTAAGGAGAGACGCATTTCGCTGTTGCTATGCATCCGATACATGTTTAGGATAACAAAGATATTTAACGTAAACGACCACTGTTGTTGATACATATCATCTGCTCCCTGTAACAGTTACAATCACTAAATGATTACACATATAGGTAGACACTCATTAGTTATGTATGTATTAAATTTACTAATAAGATACTAAGTACCACATTTTAACTATTTCATGTCACTAACACGCATGTTGTCGAGGAAACAATAAATGAAGGAATGTGTTTTTTTACACAAGTATCTATTCACCACACACACGTCTTTTCGAAAAAGGAAAGAAAAGACATGTACCATTTCGTTCTGTATCGTGTGTATGTTTATTTTATTTGTATTTGACACTATTAGTAGTTGTGCCGCGTGCGCATGCATTCGGTTGATAGTGCATCTAAAACAACCTTAATTGTGTCGTGTTCTGAGAAAACTGGGCATAATGCATGTGCGTAATATGTCGTCCCAGATTAGACTGTGCAGTACGCACAGGCTTATCAGGGACGACACTTTTCGCCTAAATTGGATTTAATGTGTTTTGTCATAGATTCAAAGAGAATATATGCATTAGATTGAAACAAGTAAAATAACTGTCCTGACTTAGACAAATGTTAAAATATATGTCTATTGATAATCAGAAATCTAAATCATACAAAATATAAAGCGTTTATTACGCATTTCAAGATTAATTTAGCAAAAACGTGTATTACCGACATCGGATTTTATTACGGCACTTATTTAAAAGCCATCGTTTTGTAGTGATGACGAGTAAGCGTTTGTTTCTTGAGGTCCAGGGTTCGATCCAAAGAGAATGCACGTTTTTAATTTTTCTTTTTCTTTGCTATTATAATTATTTTAAACAATTCCAAATATAACAGTTAATTTAGTTAATTAATAATTTTTTTTTTTTTTTAAATACTCATATCTGTGAACAAGTGTCTTTCAGTTAAAGTTATACAGTCTTGATAATAAATACAATATAACTCGGAAGCGATACGTTTTCAAGATGTTTAATTTTGTTCCAATCGTCATGTAAGCATTGTGAACGGCATTGACTGATAAATAATATTTATGTATTATAAATGTTTAGTTCTTCCTATTCAATCCAAATGTGTCGTGTTCTGAGAAAAATCGGCATAATGCTTGTGCGTAAATTGTCATCCAAGATTAGCCTGTGCAGTCCGCACAGGCTAATCAGGGACGACAATTTCCGCTTTTATGGAATTTTTCGTTTAAATGATGTCTCTTCTTAGCGAAAATCCAGTTTGGACGGAAAGTGTCGTCCCGGATTAGCATGTGCGGACTGCACAGGCTAATCTGGGATGACACTTTACGCACATGCATTTTGTCCAGTTTTCTCAGAACACGACACAAATAAGCTTTCCCATAATCACTGCATGGACTCGTTCAAATTTACATTTACGTTTACAAACATGTTACTAGTGTATTGTTATATACCCAAACCCATGGAAGAGGTAAATATTTGAAAACAATAAACTTGTTTTTAGTGCTAACATAATAATTATTATTAAAAAAACAAGTGAAGGTCAACTGAATGTTCTATTTGTCGAGTTGTGTTAGTTTAAACCTATTTTAGCTCGATTGCATCGAAATTGCAAGGCTTATTTGAACGATCTCGAGTACGTTTCCCGGGAGTAGAAGCAGTACTTGGGGATCGAACCCGTGACCTCTCGATCGCAAGGCGGACAACATATCCACTACGCCACGGCGACCACATCGAGTTGTGTTGGCCATAGCTATCTTTTTTGAATTCTTATTAAAATTAATAAACGTCTATGACAAAAAAAAATATTTTATTTTGCTATGCCAGGTACAAACAATGTTGTTTTATGACTTTTTTGCATTTGGCTAAAAAATAATAATTTAACAGCCAATTGTGTATACTTGTATACATACAAATCCCCAAACAATAGTGATTTAAAATAAACATGCATCACATAACTCTTACAAAAAATGATGAATTTAGTAATGGACACAGATTTATTCTTACTTAAGTTGTAAGTAGCATAGCAGTATATAGAATTTTCTTACGTTTGTTCAAACATATTTATTTGATTGTGCTCTATACGTCATGGAATAAAAAAAATATAGCTGAATGGCTTTTTCTTATTTGGATTCGATTTACAAAAGCATTTGATGCGAAATACGAATTTGGATATATTAGCATATATTAAATCAGCACTTCTGAATTTCAAAATATCTGAATAAAATAAATTAACATTGAAAAAGTGCAAATAGAAACAATATCATGTTTCCCTTTTGAAATGGATTTAATGAACTAAGGCATATACCTTTTCTATTACAAGTAAGTTGATTGAAACGCGTTACCTGATGACGATTTATGTCGTGTTCTGAGAAAACTGGACAAAATGCATGTGCGTAAAGTGTCATCCCAGATTAGACTGTGCAGTCCGCACAGGCTAATCCGGGACGACACTTTCCGCCTAAACTGGATTTTCGCTAAGAAGAGACATCATTTAAACGAAAAATTCCATATAAGCGGAAATTGTCGTCCCTGATTAGCCTGTGCGGGCTGCACAGGCTAATCTGGGATGACAATTTACGCACAAGCATTTTGCCCAGTTTTCTCAGAATACGACAAATTAATTAAACATGTAATATTGATGAGTAGGAATTAAATTACTATACCAGTTTAGACTTATCTTTTACACCGACCATTAGCATACAAATATTCTCATAAATATGCGTATGCATTGATTTAGACCGTAATGTTACTTGTACCTGCATATACTTCATATACTAAATATACACTAACTAAATCGTCATCCTTATTTGTAATAAAAATAATGGACTGAGTAACAAACTGATACATAACACAATTTTATAATCATTAATGATACTAGACTGAAAACAACGCAATGAAAAACAAATGTGTAAAATCATTTGTAATTGAACAAAAGTTGTTTCAAATACACGCCTTGCGAGGAACGAATCTTAACATTTACCCATTTATGCCTAGTGGACTCTCCCATCCTTCTAAATTAGATCAATTAATTTCCAAAATTAGGGATGTCTAGTTTATTTATTTCTATATTTATAATATTTCTTACAGAAATTCCTTTAAGCAAACAGCGCAGACCCTGATGAGTCTACGCTGTTTGCCAAGGCCTTGTTTCTAGACGCTAGGCATACAAAAGTTAACATTAACACTGCATTATGTTACATGTATACATTAAAAATGAAGGCAACACCTTTAAAGCCCAAGATGTACGATAAACGATAGTGTCGTTCTGTCGTGTTCATGAGCATGCATTCATTACATAGCGCATCTAATACAACCTTAATTGATAAGAGCATTGAAATTGTAAGTAAATATTAATATCGTAAACTGCACATGTTAGTAATTTACATCTGATAAGTGAGCTGTTATACAAACATATATACATACTTAAGTAAACTAAATACAAAAAATTTTGGACGGGTTCACAGTTTGTAAATTTAACTATTTTTAAAGAAATTGCCATAGATTCAAAAAAGAATATATGCATTATATTCAAACGAGAAAAAAAAAGTTAGAGTTTTGATAATAAGTACAATTTACATGTATAATATAACATGTTATTTTTAAATGTTTACATGTCTACATTAAAAATAAACGCAACACTTTTTAAACTTACGGTTTACGATAAAAGATAGTGACGTTCTGTCGCGTACATACCTTTTATGAACGCGTTCCTTCTGGCTTCGCCTCCATAGCAAGAATTAGCGGCCGCCTGTGCAGGAGAGCATTCACCTGAATTCGAGTTGACCTCATCAAAATGTGCATGCACGTCGTTATTGTGGACAATGGTCAGCTGAAAGTCTTCCGTCGACGCTAGAGTGACCAATGCAGTAAATGATGCACATAGAAGTAAAATCCTCATGTTGAAAACAATAATATTAAGCTCTGTGAAAATTCGATTTTTATTAAGACACAAATTTTAAGCACGGATGTTTTAACTATATCCAGTTAGCGGTCATTAACATCTCGTATGATAAAACGAGAAATTAAATCAACGTCGTGCCTTGTGTTAACGCGTTGTCCGGTGTAAATGTCCAGAGTGTAAAGACTGTAACTGAAATATCACGTTGTTGTTAACACTGCTCAGTACATGTATTTGTTGGGATGAATGGATTGCCGCTAAAAAATCCACGCTCCAACAGCTAGAGTCAAGGATAGGTTGTTTAAATTATATTTATGTACATCCAACAAGAAGATGTTGAGGATAAAAATTAAAACGCCCACTCTAATTGCCTTATGCAAATGTGTACATCCGTGTTTACGTACGTGCCTAGCGAATGTTTATCCACTAAATGCGGTATATAGAGTGAGAGCACCTGTCATCAATCAGAAATATTCGTGATAAGTTGGATGCTTGCCTACGTAGATATGTTCATATAAAGTTACTGACCTGAATCTGTATAGCAAACTTTACAGCGAGCGTACTATGAATTTAAAGCAGTTCATGCATCTGATGAATATATTGCTCACGGATATTTGTAAGATATAGCTAATTTTATTTAAAATACTGAACTGTTTTTAAATTTAGTTGTATTTTCATTTGTTTACCTTTTTTGTGCAAGGTTTTCGCACGTGTACCTGATTCAAAGTTTTACGTTATCGAATTGCGTTAGGAAAGACTAAATTTAAGCTGAATCATATTTTAAATACGTTTTAAAGGCGTGGTTAACCTACACGTGTTAGAACTTAATTTGATCTTAATTAATAGCAATTACATTCATTCGTGAGCGTTGTCTTTAGTATTCATGATTTGTTTTTACAAATAAGTCTTTGTTTTCAGTAAAGTGCAACCGCGCGTTTGAACGGTTAGAAAAATGTCGGATCCGTGTGGGGACTTCATATTACAAACGCGCGGTTGAACTTTACTGAAAAATACTTATTTGTTTAAAAAAATATGATACCTCTCTAGAAAACTCTCACGAATGAGCGGGCTCTCCACTTTATCCCATTTAAAATTGTGAAATATTTAAAAAAAAATCCTTCAACGTATTATCTGGGTCGCGCTTTATTCCCCCAACATAATCTCTTAAAAAGTCACGTGGTATAGGCACCGTGCGTACAGTCTGAAACAATACACAACACACACAGAGTATCTTGTATATTTCCAAATAAACAATTCGAAAACCTGTTATAGCGTACAACTGTGATATTGGTCATGCTCGAATAAAGATTTTATCCTACCACTCAATTAAAAAAACCAAGGTTGGTATTAACATATGGTTTATACAACCATCAATCTTGATACAACCATACAGACTATGCATGTACATAATTTGACGGACTAATTTCTCTTCAGTGCGTGGATTTAAGGTTACGAATTGAACCGTTATTTAAATAGTTCTTCAGTTAATGATTATCAAACAATAAACAGTTAATTATTACCTTCGACATACACTTTTAAGGTTTAAATCAACACAATATACAAGAAATGAAATCAAAAGCGTTGGCTGTCGGGCTACGATAGCCAATATGTGTCGCGTTCTGAGAAAACTGGACATAATGCATGTGTGTAAAGTGTCGTCCCAGATTAGCCTGTACAGTCGGCACAGGCTAATCAAGGACGACACTTTCCGCTTTTATGACATTTTTCGTTTAAATGAAGCCGCTTCTTAGCAAAAATCCAATTTAGGCGGAAAGTGTCGTCCCGGATTAGCCTGTGCGGATTGCACAGGCTAATCTGGGACGACACTTTACACACATGCATTATGTCCAGTTTTCTCAGAACGCGACACATATTGGCTATCGTAGCCCGACAGCCAACGCTTTTGATTTCATTTCTTGTATATTGTGTTGATTTAAACCTTAAAAGTGTATGTCGAAGGTAATAATTAACTGTTTATTGTTTGATAATCATTAACTGAAGAACTATTTAAATAACGGTTCAATTCGTAACCTTAAATCCACGCACTGAAGAGAAATTAGTCCGTCAAATTATGTACATGCATAGTCTGTATGGTTGTATCAAGATTGATGGTTGTATAAACCATATGTTAATACCAACCTTGGTTTTTTTAATTGAGTGGTAGGATAAAATCTTTATTCGAGCATGACCAATATCACAGTTGTACGCTATAACAGGTTTTCGAATTGTTTATTTGGAAATATACAAGATACTCTGTGTGTGTTGTGTATTGTTTCAGACTGTACGCACGGTGCCTATACCACGTGACTTTTTAAGAGATTATGTTGGGGGAATAAAGCGCGACCCAGATAATACGTTGAAGGATTTTTTTTTAAATATTTCACAATTTTAAATGGGATAAAGTGGAGAGCCCGCTCATTCGTGAGAGTTTTCTAGAGAGGTATCATATTTTTTTAAACAAATAAGTATTTTTCAGTAAAGTTCAACCGCGCGTTTGTAATATGAAGTCCCCACACGGATCCGACATTTTTCTAACCGTTCAAACGCGCGGTTGCACTTTACTGAAAACAAAGACTTATTTGTAAAAACAAATCATGAATACTAAAGACAACGCTCACGAATGAATGTAATTGCTATTAATTAAGATCAAATTAAGTTCTAACACGTGTAGGTTAACCACGCCTTTAAAACGTATTTAAAATATGATTCAGCTTAAATTTAGTCTTTCCTAACGCAATTCGATAACGTAAAACTTTGAATCAGGTACACGTGCGAAAACCTTGCACAAAAAAGGTAAACAAATGAAAATACAACTAAATTTAAAAACAGTTCAGTATTTTAAATAAAATTAGCTATATCTTACAAATATCCGTGAGCAATATATTCATCAGATGCATGAACTGCTTTAAATTCATAGTACGCTCGCTGTAAAGTTTGCTATACAGATTCAGGTCAGTAACTTTATATGAACATATCTACGTAGGCAAGCATCCAACTTATCACGAATATTTCTGATTGATGACAGGTGCTCTCACTCTATATACCGCATTTAGTGGATAAACATTCGCTAGGCACGTACGTAAACACGGATGTACACATTTGCATAAGGCAATTAGAGTGGGCGTTTTAATTTTTATCCTCAACATCTTCTTGTTGGATGTACATAAATATAATTTAAACAACCTATCCTTGACTCTAGCTGTTGGAGCGTGGATTTTTTAGCGGCAATCCATTCATCCCAACAAATACATGTACTGAGCAGTGTTAACAACAACGTGATATTTCAGTTACAGTCTTTACACTCTGGACATTTACACCGGACAACGCGTTAACACAAGGCACGACGTTGATTTAATTTCTCGTTTTATCATACGAGATGTTAATGACCGCTAACTGGATATAGTTAAAACATCCGTGCTTAAAATTTGTGTCTTAATAAAAATCGAATTTTCACAGAGCTTAATATTATTGTTTTCAACATGAGGATTTTACTTCTATGTGCATCATTTACTGCATTGGTCACTCTAGCGTCGACGGAAGACTTTCAGCTGACCATTGTCCACAATAACGACGTGCATGCACATTTTGATGAGGTCAACTCGAATTCAGGTGAATGCTCTCCTGCACAGGCGGCCGCTAATTCTTGCTATGGAGGCGAAGCCAGAAGGAACGCGTTCATAAAAGGTATGTACGCGACAGAACGTCACTATCTTTTATCGTAAACCGTAAGTTTAAAAAGTGTTGCGTTTATTTTTAATGTAGACATGTAAACATTTAAAAATAACATGTTATATTATACATGTAAATTGTACTTATTATCAAAACTCTAACTTTTTTTTTCTCGTTTGAATATAATGCATATATTCTTTTTTGAATCTATGGCAATTTCTTTAAAAATAGTTAAATTTACAAACTGTGAACCCGTCCAAAATTTTTTGTATTTAGTTTACTTAAGTATGTATATATGTTTGTATAACAGCTCACTTATCAGATGTAAATTACTAACATGTGCAGTTTACGATATTAATATTTACTTACAATTTCAATGCTCTTATCAATTAAGGTTGTATTAGATGCGCTATGTAATGAATGCATGCTCATGAACACGACAGAACGACACTATCGTTTATCGTACATCTTGGGCTTTAAAGGTGTTGCCTTCATTTTTAATGTATACATGTAACATAATGCAGTGTTAATGTTAACTTTTGTATGCCTAGCGTCTAGAAACAAGGCCTTGGCAAACAGCGTAGACTCATCAGGGTCTGCGCTGTTTGCTTAAAGGAATTTCTGTAAGAAATATTATAAATATAGAAATAAATAAACTAGACATCCCTAATTTTGGAAATTAATTGATCTAATTTAGAAGGATGGGAGAGTCCACTAGGCATAAATGGGTAAATGTTAAGATTCGTTCCTCGCAAGGCGTGTATTTGAAACAACTTTTGTTCAATTACAAATGATTTTACACATTTGTTTTTCATTGCGTTGTTTTCAGTCTAGTATCATTAATGATTATAAAATTGTGTTATGTATCAGTTTGTTACTCAGTCCATTATTTTTATTACAAATAAGGATGACGATTTAGTTAGTGTATATTTAGTATATGAAGTATATGCAGGTACAAGTAACATTACGGTCTAAATCAATGCATACGCATATTTATGAGAATATTTGTATGCTAATGGTCGGTGTAAAAGATAAGTCTAAACTGGTATAGTAATTTAATTCCTACTCATCAATATTACATGTTTAATTAATTTGTCGTATTCTGAGAAAACTGGGCAAAATGCTTGTGCGTAAATTGTCATCCCAGATTAGCCTGTGCAGCCCGCACAGGCTAATCAGGGACGACAATTTCCGCTTATATGGAATTTTTCGTTTAAATGATGTCTCTTCTTAGCGAAAATCCAGTTTAGGCGGAAAGTGTCGTCCCGGATTAGCCTGTGCGGACTGCACAGTCTAATCTGGGATGACACTTTACGCACATGCATTTTGTCCAGTTTTCTCAGAACACGACATAAATCGTCATCAGGTAACGCGTTTCAATCAACTTACTTGTAATAGAAAAGGTATATGCCTTAGTTCATTAAATCCATTTCAAAAGGGAAACATGATATTGTTTCTATTTGCACTTTTTCAATGTTAATTTATTTTATTCAGATATTTTGAAATTCAGAAGTGCTGATTTAATATATGCTAATATATCCAAATTCGTATTTCGCATCAAATGCTTTTGTAAATCGAATCCAAATAAGAAAAAGCCATTCAGCTATATTTTTTTTATTCCATGACGTATAGAGCACAATCAAATAAATATGTTTGAACAAACGTAAGAAAATTCTATATACTGCTATGCTACTTACAACTTAAGTAAGAATAAATCTGTGTCCATTACTAAATTCATCATTTTTTGTAAGAGTTATGTGATGCATGTTTATTTTAAATCACTATTGTTTGGGGATTTGTATGTATACAAGTATACACAATTGGCTGTTAAATTATTATTTTTTAGCCAAATGCAAAAAAGTCATAAAACAACATTGTTTGTACCTGGCATAGCAAAATAAAATATTTTTTTTTGTCATAGACGTTTATTAATTTTAATAAGAATTCAAAAAAGATAGCTATGGCCAACACAACTCGATGTGGTCGCCGTGGCGTAGTGGATATGTTGTCCGCCTTGCGATCGAGAGGTCACGGGTTCGATCCCCAAGTACTGCTTCTACTCCCGGGAAACGTACTCGAGATCGTTCAAATAAGCCTTGCAATTTCGATGCAATCGAGCTAAAATAGGTTTAAACTAACACAACTCGACAAATAGAACATTCAGTTGACCTTCACTTGTTTTTTTAATAATAATTATTATGTTAGCACTAAAAACAAGTTTATTGTTTTCAAATATTTACCTCTTCCATGGGTTTGGGTATATAACAATACACTAGTAACATGTTTGTAAACGTAAATGTAAATTTGAACGAGTCCATGCAGTGATTATGGGAAAGCTTATTTGTGTCGTGTTCTGAGAAAACTGGACAAAATGCATGTGCGTAAAGTGTCATCCCAGATTAGCCTGTGCAGTCCGCACATGCTAATCCGGGACGACACTTTCCGTCCAAACTGGATTTTCGCTAAGAAGAGACATCATTTAAACGAAAAATTCCATAAAAGCGGAAATTGTCGTCCCTGATTAGCCTGTGCGGACTGCACAGGCTAATCTTGGATGACAATTTACGCACAAGCATTATGCCGATTTTTCTCAGAACACGACACATTTGGATTGAATAGGAAGAACTAAACATTTATAATACATAAATATTATTTATCAGTCAATGCCGTTCACAATGCTTACATGACGATTGGAACAAAATTAAACATCTTGAAAACGTATCGCTTCCGAGTTATATTGTATTTATTATCAAGACTGTATAACTTTAACTGAAAGACACTTGTTCACAGATATGAGTATTTAAAAAAAAAAAAAAATTATTAATTAACTAAATTAACTGTTATATTTGGAATTGTTTAAAATAATTATAATAGCAAAGAAAAAGAAAAATTAAAAACGTGCATTCTCTTTGGATCGAACCCTGGACCTCAAGAAACAAACGCTTACTCGTCATCACTACAAAACGATGGCTTTTAAATAAGTGCCGTAATAAAATCCGATGTCGGTAATACACGTTTTTGCTAAATTAATCTTGAAATGCGTAATAAACGNTCTCGATTCGATGCGTATCTGCGGAAACCGTTACTTCCTGATTGCATCTGATAGTCATTTCGCCCGTCACGTGAGTCGCCATTCCTCAAGCCATGACCTGGTGCATGATTACCGTAGCCGTAACTGCCGGTGTGCGTCTGAAAACTGCCTCTTCCGTCACGTGAATAGCCATTTTTCGAGCCTCGTCCTGGTGCGTTATTTTTGTAGCCATAACTTCCGGTTTGCAACTGATAGGCACGTGAAGCGCCGTTTCTCGAACTGCCTCGGTCAGGAGCATTAGTAACGTATCCATTACTTCCGGATTGAGTAGAGTGAAGGGTGTTGCTACGATTAGCTTGTCGATCTTGTTGCCCGCTCGTCTTCTCTTTTATGATGTGCCCGGCTTTGTTTATGTTAGCCACTAGCGTACTGCAACCTCTAGCGTGTAGATGTATCCCATCGCTGCCATACAAATGTTGAGCCATGTTACCATTTTCAGAAATAAAGGATGTATACAATTCAATAAATTGAGCATCTGTTTCTTCGCATATTTGTTTAATTATGTCATTCAGTGGAACTACATCTGCATCTCGTCTTGGGGCAACTGTGCACAAGTATACAGTGCAGTTATGTCCATTAAGTTCATGTAGCAGTTGCTTTATCTTACGGTTTGCTTTTCTTGCATCGCCTCCTTTCGCCAGGTCATTCCCACCAAAATATATTATCACATTTTCGTAATTTGTCATGTCCCATGAATCCAGTTTCAAACGAATGTCTTTAAACGAAAAATCTCATTAAACCAGAAAGTGTCTTCCCTGATTAGCCTGTGCGGACCGTACAAGTAAATCTGCGACGACACTTTAGGAACATGCATTAAACCCCATTTTCCCAGAGCATGGGTCAATTGTATTTATTTCCTTTCAATATTCACATCCCCTTTCTTTTAGGATCATACAGATTCTAAATGCCTATTTATTGTAAGCTGAATATTCAGTCATAACCAAAAAGTGTCATAAGATCTTTGTTAAGACAGGACCCTGAATTCTATCATTTAATGAGGTTATGTGATTTTCCGCACTTATTCTATGTCTTTTATAAGTAAAAGGTGAACACTAGCAACAATATAATTTGCAACCAAAAAAGTTTTCCATATATTATTTTTTTTACATGAAAGAAGTTAACATGTGTAAAAAAAGTTTGGCAAACAAACTGACAGGTAACAATCAGTTTATTTATTGTGCATCCAGGCATTTACATATAACCAGACAGTAGTGCAATCTCGCATGTATATGTAGGTTTTTAACTTATATTGCACCAGTTTATAGATTGTTTTGAAAACAATTGTATGATCATGGTGAAGTTACATACGTCTAGTCATAAGCAGTATGTGTGGGATACACTAGCAACAGGACCGGAGGGATCATTTTGTTTTCAGATGATGTTTATGTATTGTGCGTTTCATCCTAATATTTATTTAACCAGTATGGCATGTAATACATATATTTTCTAATAAAATTGTAAAAAAAAGGTTATTCGAGTATTTAGATTATTTTGACACACTATTTCATGATGGATGGTTTCATCCACAGTCATTACACGACACACAACAACAACATAATTGAGCCTCGGTCTGAAAAAATGGGTCTTAATGCATGTGTGTCAAGTATTAATCAGGGCAAATCAGTAATGAAATTTTCGCTAAATGGATTTTTTCGATAAAAAAGTCTCTGCCGGAAAGTGTTGTCCCTGATAAGCCTGTGCAGACGGTACAGGCTAATCTGAGACAAAATTTTGAGCACATGCATTGGGTCCAATTCTCCCAGAGCCAGACTCAAATGTTAAAGCAATGCCCGTTAAATTAAGAAATATATCCAATGACAAAATAGTGGTTTGCTATTTATTGATAATCTCATAATTGTTCAAATAAAAAAGATTTATTCACTATTTACAACAAGATGCAATTATCTTTCAAAAACAACAACAACAACAACACAATTGGCATTTCATGTAAAAGCTATTCACACTAGATGATAAATTAAACTGGTATTTATGATTAACAATACCATACTAAAAGAGCACAGACAGTTCTCACTATTCCATTCATAGCAATTTATATTGAATTCAACAACAACTAGAAATGGCGCGGCAGAGGCCGACGCGTATCCCCACGCCGCATGTTTGACCCAGGGGGCACCCCAGCGTTGGTAATGGGGGCCATACATAGTTGAGATTGACCGTATTGTCATAAGAGATATTCAGTATCAATTGGAAGTGAATCGGTGTAGAAATGAAGAAGTTAATGTCTTCGTTTGAACATGGCATATCTTTTGTATTGCATAGATCGATTCCGCTTAGAATGGCCTTTAAGAAAAGGTATGGTTATAGGGGTCTCTATGTGCAAAATGCTGCATTTATTTTCGCTTAAAGTTGTTATTATAAAGGGAAACTATTTAGTATATTATGACCTCCAAGCAAAACAATAGACATTATGTAGACGGGTAAGTGTTTTACCTTATCACCGCTTTTTTACGGAGGATTCCAGAGATAGTCGATGTTTCACGGTTGATACCGGAGATTTTGATTTTGATGCATAGAGTGATCTCCCGGCAATGGTAATTTACGCTGCAATTTGCGCTGGAATTAGGTTTTATAGTACTGGTTCCCATTTTCGCATTGTGAACTATTTATAATGGCGGTGTATGCAAAACCGAAGACTAATTCCAAATCAAAGACTCACTAGCAATCGACTTTAGAAGAAAGAAGATCCACAAGATATTAACAGCTTGTTAAATTCAGTAGCAACATAGCCAACTGCACATTGTAAAACAAAGAACGCCGTTAGAATTAGCAATAATACAAATTCCAAAAGATTAACTGCACTTGTCAATAACACACACGCAGTAAAGATATATATGAAGTAAATATAAACTTATCAACATGCGATATTAAGTGAAATGTTTGCATAGCAAAATGTAACTAGGTAAAATGCAAAGACCATGTATCAGCAAGCATATGACAGTAGTTAAAACGAGAATGTCATTTAACATAATGCAATTGTCAATAAGAAAAATGAAATTGTAATTTAGCAAAATGAAATTGTAATTTAGCAACATGCATGGCTGGCGGATAAACCCTTCCATAGTTACGTGGTCGCGTCATTTGACGCGCGTGCAGCAGTGATTGCCAAGGTACGGAGCTTTATGAGTGATGATCGGTTTATCAACTTGTATAATTGGGCGTTTCAAGACTAATTGCACCGCATTACAAGTTGGATTGTCTCATTGAACGGTAAGGCAATTTAATGAAAAGGAAAAAGGAAAACTATATTGGGTGTTGATTTAAAATGAAAACCAATGTCTTCCTCTTACCTCCATTTATGTTTAGTTACGTGGGAACAAAAAGCTTATTCTTAATTTGTATATGAAC